>MJUT01007256.1:83050-95013 GCA_002080005.1 Gigantidas platifrons
TGGCAAGTTTTGCCAGGTGAGTGATTAGTGGCTCTAGAGAGCCTCTAGTTTCATTTTAAGTGCTGTTTTTTTCTTTTAGGACCAAGAATATGTCAAAACGTTTGGTTCATTTGACCTACAGTGTCAACTGGATCCTGAAAATGTTTCTGTTCTTTCACCAGATGAAATATACCTTAATTTGTTAAAAGAAAACAGTGGCATATTTTGCACTGACAATTGGTACAAGACATTTTTGTTGAAAGAATTTGACAGTAAGAGATTACAACTGAAAGTAAGAGTAATTCTTGCAGCATTATATATTGTTCACAAAAAGAAATGATACCTATCTAAAATATTTATAACAATGGAATTTACTTAGACTTAACAACTTCCAACACAGAACAGATACAATTCAAATACATATTCATATGAACTGTGTCTGATAGATATTGACCACAAGTAATTAACTATATGCACATATACAGCCCTTAACAGAGAAGTGAAGTGATTCCAATTCCTCCAACGTTAAATATTTCAACATTGACAATAAAGTTTCTAGTATTGACGATAACAACTAGTATTGGAGTTCTCTGCAAGATTATCTAAGCACATATTCCCCTACATTATTTTAATGGATGTTATAAATATTTTAGATAGGTATCATTTCTCTTTGTGAACAATATATAATGCGGCAAGAATTATTCTTACTTTCAGTTGTAATCTTTTACTGTCAAATTCTTTCAACAAAAATGTCTTGTACCAATTGTCAGTGCAAGAAATGCCACTGTTTTCTTTTAACAAATTAAGGTATATTTCATCTGGTGAAAGAACAGAAACATTTCCAGGATCCAGTTGACACTGTAGGTCAAATGAACCAAACGTTTTGACATCTTCTTGGTCCTAAAAGAAAAAAAACAGCACTTAAAATGAAACTAGAGGCTCTCTAGAGCCACTAATCACTCACCTGGCAAAACTTGCCAAAATAAAAACATTGTACATAATAATAATAATAACAAGATCTTCAAAGTTTCAACTAATGAGAACGCATTATTGGCCCTGGCAGCCATATTGGATATCTGATCTACATCCAAATGACAAATCATGTATATTAACAACCAATGAGAACACATTATTGGCCCTGGAAGCCATATTGGATATCTGATCTACATCCAAATGACAAATCATTTATATTAACAACCAATGAGAACACATTATTGGCCCTGGCAGCCATATTGGATATCTGATCTACATCCAAATGACAAATCATGTATATTAACAACCAATGAGAACACATTATTGGCCCTGGCAGCCATATTGGATATCTGATCTACATCCAAATGACCAATCATGTATATTAACAACCAATGAGAACACATTATTGGCACTGGCAGCCATATTGGATATCTGATCTACATCCAAATGACAAATCATGTATATTAACAACCAATGAGAACACATTATTGGCCCTGGCAGCCATATTGGATATCTGATCTACATCCAAATGACAAATCATGTATATTAACAACCAATGAGAACACATTATTGGCCCTGGCAGCCATATTGGATATCTGATCTACATCCAAATGACAAATCATGTATATTAACATCTAAGGAACATTCATTCATTAAACAAATGAATTTGTCAGGTGGTTTCTGACAAAAAAGTCTTTGAATGAAATTTCCATAGGGTTCAATTGTAAACTAAGTTGCCCCATGATGGCCATCTTGGATTTCCGATCGGCACGAAAATAACAAACTTGGTAGAAGACCACCGAGTCATTATTCCTACAATTTTATACTCGTTGGCTGAATGGTTTCTGACTAAAAGATCTTTAAAGTTTAAGCCAATCAAACCATACTATTGGCCCTGGCACTATGTTGGATTTCCTGTCTGAACCAAAATAATAAATCTGGAATAAGAATATTTAAGGAACATTCATTAAATGCAAAAACTTCAATTTGTCAAATAATTTCTCACAAAAAGGTCTTTGAATAAAATTCCCATAGGGTTCAATGGTTCATTGACATACACTATAATTTTTTTAAAACAAATTTTCTTCATAACGATGAGAATTTATATGAAATTTCAACTGGTAATAGAACTGAATTGTCAAAATGTATGACCATGCAAAAAAACTTTTCAATTTTTTCATTGTTTTTCTAAAGAAATTTAATATTATTCAAAGGAGTTGAAACTGATATTAGTTAACAAAATTTCAATACCTACATGTGAACTTACTACATCTACACCAGCAGCAATTAGGCTTGTGCTAGAGATTTCTGATGAAGCTGTAGAATTGCCAGTAATGCCTTCAGGTCTTCCTTTCTTTGATACATCTCTGCCAGTGGCTCCTTTTAGTTTTACTATTTTGGAAAATTCATACTTAGATTCACCAACATGTCTTGAACTCTTCAGTAAATCTGATGATCTTATTCTTTTCTGAAAAGTTCATGAAAATCAAATAACTATATAAATGCAACTTTTATAACAGGTACTATCATTGTACTATCATGGGAAATGTTTTAACCACTCTCTTGAAATTGATAAAGAAATTATATAACCCCAGTATACAAACACTGTTTCCTTTATCATTAAGTACATTTTGTATGTACTCACTGAAACCAAAGAAACTTTTTCCCACATGTTCAACTTAGGATTCTCGACAGGTACAACACGCAGTGCAGGAAATGCTTACACTTCAGGGGTACCTGATTTCACCCCAGATTTTCGTGGGGTCCGAGTTTACCCAGTCTTCAGTTTTCAGTGTTTTTGAGGTTCATTCTTGTTTGTCCTTGTGTTGTTTTTGTATTTTCCATTGCATTGTTCAGTATTTAGGGATGAGTATCATCGACAAAAATCTGTATCGTGATATATCGATACAATGCATGCGTATTACCAGTGCACCATACTTATTAAGAAATATCATGAAATACCGGTATACCATTACACCACTATCAGTATTCTGGGTTTTTTTTACTTGATTACTGCTTGGTATTTCTTCAACTTCTCTACTATATCATTACAAAGGTGTATCTCATTCTGGTAAATCAGTTTTATCATGTTGAATGAATCTATTCTAACAGAAAAAAATTGTCCTGGCTACTAAGCCTATTTAAAGTGTAATAGTTTTACATGTATATGAAATTGTCCTGGCTATTTGCAGTGTTATAGTATTATATGTAACTGATGTGTGAGAAAAATTGTCTATACTACTTGCAGTGTTATATTATTACATGTATCTGTTCTATATGACAAATATTGTCCTGGCTATTTGCAGTGTTATAGTATTATATGTAACTGATGTGTGAGAAAAATTGTCTATACTACTTGCAGTGTTATATTATTACATGTATCTGTTCTATATGACAAATATTGTCCTCGCTACCCAGTGCTATAGTATTACATGTATATGTGTGACAAAAATTGTCCTGATTCCTCAGTGTTATAGTTTTACATGTATCTGTTCTATGTGACAAAAATTGTCCTGGCTCCTCACAGTGTTATAGTTTTACATGTATCTGTTCTATGTGACAAAAATTGTCCTGGCTCCTCACAGTGTTATAGTTTTACATGTATCTGTTCTATGTGACAAAAATTGTCCTGGCTCCTCACAGTGTTATAGTTTTACATGTATCTGTTCTATGTGACAAAAATTGTCCTGGCTCCTCACAGTGTTATAGTTTTACATGTATCTGTTCTATATGACAAAAATTGTCCTCGCTACTCGCAGTGCTATAGTATTACATGTATCTGTTCTATGTGACAAAAATTGTCCTGGCTACTCGCAGTTCTATAGTAGAATATGCATCTGTTCTATGTGACAAAAATTGTCCTCGCTACTCGCAGTGCTATAGTATTAGCCCGGTGTTCCATTGTATCGTGGTACTTATTGTTTTTCAATGAATAAATATTAGTAATATCTTACCTGTCGGTAATTGTTTTCCATGGATGTTAAAACAGCCTTCCTCTCTCATTTCATACCAAATTCAACCTTAATTGTTTGTTTTTTTACGATTTTTTAAGATTTGAAATGTCCGCCATATTGAAATGGCATCAAGAGGTGTTTCCCATTGTATCGTGCTAAAAATAGAAGGCACAGGCTACGAATACGACGGAAACGTATTCGTAGCCTGGGTTCTACAAGTACGACGGGCGGAAGTTGTGACTAAATGATCAACCGATTTCCGGACACGGACACCTATTTTACGGAAATTAATCACGTATTGCCAGCATCTAGAGGCTACGAATACGACAGATTTCTCGATTTTCTTAATTCTATTGTTTTTATTTCATTAAATGACAATTTATGAATTTTTTATATAATTTTCTGTTTGTAGTTGATTTTTATTCCAATAAAATCTGATGCATTGAAAAACTAGTCTTACAATACACGATTAAGCCCATAGCTTTCACCGGTATGAGTACTTCTCATAGTAGCGTTGTGGATAGTGTCTGATGAAGGAAGACATACGGTCACGGAAATGATCAAAATCTTTAAACGGTATAATGAAAACTGGTCAAAAATACGTTGTATAATGTCAGACAAAGACTTTGGTGAACGTAATATTCTGACTGAACATATACCAGGTGTCCCCCTGCTGATCTGTCTATTCCATGTTTTAAAGGCATTTAGGAGCGATGTTATTACTAAATACCTCGAAAGAATGATTGTCAGTTGATGCATTATTGAACACAGTGGATGTTTCGATTAAAGTCCTTGATGAAAACGTTAATTTGACTCGCATTAAAAAGTACTTCTCAAAGGAGGAATGGAATCACCTTAAAGACATCATTAGTACTAAAAAAGAAAACGCGGTTTATGACTGTTGCGTGTGCCAAACTGATGTACATTCTGAAGATTGTGTTGCGTACGATGTCTGTCTCCACTGATACCATCTAAGATGTATTGGACTACGTTTTGCGCCGAAAACAACCTACTGGCGTGGCCGAAATTGCTTAAAATAACTTTAAACATTATTAATTTAATACACTGTTATAATTACCTATTGTCTTACTTGACATTTTAAATTGTATCTATGTATATTTTTTCTTTAAACTTTATAGTATCACAACATATTCAAGAAAACAAAAATCCGTGGTATTCGTAGCCTCTAGATGCTAGCAATACGTGATTAATTCCCGTAAAATATGTGTCCATGTCCGGAAACCGGTTGATCATTTAGTCACAACTTCCGCCCGTCGTACTTGTAGAACCCAGGCTACGAATACGTTTCCGTCGTATTCGTAGCCAGTGCCTATTAAGTACTATCTCTAATGAAATTATCTGAGAAGTTTTTTGTCATTAAAACGAGGCTGTTTATTGTTATTTATCTTTATCTTCAAGACGTTTTATTACTCATGTTATCAAATTATTACAGATATTGGTAAAAAAAAATTATCTAAGGCATTGCATAACTTGCCACAACCAAATTGAAAACCATGTTCTGATAATTATATCTGGGCAAATGATTTTAGTTCCTTGACGAAAAGTTAAGCATTATATATTTTGCTAAGTTTATTCCTCTAGAGGGCATAACACGGCCAAACAGTAACAGTACGTAGCAAAGATACAAAGGATCATCTTCTTTATTAGAAATGTGTGGACATGATACTACTAATTGTAGAATTGAAATAAATTATGATTGACACTAAAAATTAAAACGTTGTTGCAATTTGATTATAGAAATGACAAAAATGTGGTTGACGGTTTTACCAGTGACCACAACTCACCCCCCACTTCTTTTTACAACTCAACTAAGCCAAAAGACACAAAATATATGAAACAGACTCGTGCCGCTTTGTGTATCACAACATATCCTTCTTCATGACATCTTCATTCAATGGATCCGCTAATATAAACAAAGAAAGAAAACCTGCACAGGTTCATTTAAAATATTGCCAGTATAAATGTTATTATTGTCTAATCGACAACACATGAGCAGAGTCAGTAAAAATATGGCTTTTCGTCTAATGATTTATTGATTTGATTGATTTCTGTTTAGCATGAATTAATAATTTTTCCTAATATTATCCCTACATTAATAAAATGCAAAGACTAAGAGGTACGCATATGTAGATTAAAGGAAGATTCTGGGGTGGACATATGTATTACAACAAGTAACATCTTGTACAATGTCAAAAACTATTTCAATTGAAAATAAAGTTAATGTTTGAAAAAGAAGAAGAGTTGCAGAAAATGAAATTACAATGTATGAATGTATGAATTGCTTCCTTAACATATATTCTATGACATTATTTGCTTTACTGAAAATAAAACTAAAAAAAAAACAAAAACAAAAAAAACAGAAGAAATCACGGGACATAGTAATAGGACTTAGAACATTCCGACCGAAAGGCGTAGCTGTTTATAGTGAGATTCAGGAACTCAAGTCGCTCTTGGTTCAGAACGAGCGCCTCATATTTGGGGAATGGTACACCTTTTTTGCTCGTAAAATACAACTTAAAGCAACTCCCAATAAACAGCAGTTTTGTTAGAAGTAGACATTTGTGACCTGTTACAATATTAATCATATTCTCTTTCTGTCCTATGACAATATCAACTTCTGCTCATAAGCCCATTCCAGAGTCACTTTTTGCATTCAAAATATTTTCTTTTAGACATGAATATCGCTGAAGTATAATTCAACAAACTTTAAACAACAATAAATCAATTGATTAATTTCATATCTTATATTATTTTGCAATTAAATAAACGTTAGAGAATACCGAAGGCAGCAATCGAAAATGGGCAATCCAAAGAAACTGGCAACTTAGGGCCCACAAGACGAAGAAAACAAACCAAAACAAAAGCATATACCGGTATATGTGTTGGACACCACTATGTGCAAACAAGAACCAATAACGTAAATAAGACATGGTCCCTGCTACAAACAACTAGAGGTATAAAGAGGAACCGAACATCGTATTTATGCGGAAATAATTCAAGATTTTAAATTTTGATAAAAAAAAAAAAAAAAAAAAAAACGGTTCATAAAATAGTACAGAAACCAATAATCAAAATGGAATCTTATACACAATATGGAAATAAATGGAATAAAAAGTCGTTAATAAAGAAAGCTGAATGGAATGTTTATTTCTGTCTTCACGTTACTGTTGCTTTCACTAGAGTTTTTCTTGTTTATAATGCCATTTCATGTCCATTATCTTATTAAAACTTCTCAAGATCCTTTTGTTTCCTTACTTTAACGAACAGAGAATACATAAAAACCATTTAGCCGCATCTATATAGTCATTTAAAGATGCAATTTAATTATTTAATGGGTCTATTTTGAAATCATTAATAAATAGATTAATCCATTAAGCCTGTATTAAATGTTAATATGACAAAGATGAATTTTCAACGATAATGAATAATGAAAAGAAGGCCATGCTATTTGTCCTTTTGTCCCTTTTTTTTTTTGGCCATTGTGTTGTCTGTTCTTCTTCGATTTACGAATCGTCCTGAATATAGCTGAACAATTGCTCACTGGACGTTAAACACCAATCAATCAATCAATCAATCAATCAATCAATCAATCAATCAATCAATCAATCAATCAATCAATCAATCAATCAATCGATTTACGGATTCTGATTTACCCTTTGGTATCTTTAAGCTCTTCTTACATTATTTGACTTTTTGTCTAGATACCAAATGTAATTACATTTCATAGATGTACGCACCAACATTAAATTTGCCTATATACTGTCTAAATAGTTCCCCCCGATACAATTATATGGGGTTTTCATGATAAAAGTAAAAAACATAATTCAAGCAGTTCGAGGTGCTGCAACTATAATTGAAATTTGTTTCAAAATGTGTTTTATTTTTCTTTGTATTTGTCTAGTAAATCCCTGTTAGCCATTTGGGGAGTAAAAATCAATTCAGACTAATATCTGTAATTAAACGATACATACTGTCATACAGGATCGCACGACATGAACTGATTCTGAACATTTATCATTTCTTACTACATGTATTGAATCCACGTTATTCCGTGAACCAGTTATGAAAATACAGATTCACATCTTTACTTTCAAATCATTCCTGTAATGATATTCAATAGTTTACAATCAATGCATGAAAACAGTCATAAACGTCTTACCTATAGTCTTAAAAGTAATGACATCGGTAGAAATTTCTGTGCGAATAATATGCTTTAGATAATATATTTGTAGGAATACATAACAAATAGGCTGTATAAATTGTGGACATACATCGGTATAAATATTAATAAATGTTAATATTCATATGATAGATATGATGTTTTAGTTGAGGGCGTATCTTCGTATTAATGTCTACTTGCATGTCCTAGATATGGTATTGCAGTTGCCGACGCATGCATGTCTAATTGCATGACCTATATACGGTGTCGTAGTTGCCGACGCATGAATGTCTAATTGCATGACCTAGCTATATATGGTGTCGTTGTTGTCGACGCATGAATGTCTAATTGCATGACCTATATACGGTGCCGTAGTTGCCGACGTACCTTGGTATTAATTTCTAATGGTATGGTGGTATAGATACGGTGTCGTAGTTGACGACGTACCTTGATATCAATTTCGAATTGTATGGCATATATACGATATCGTAGTTACCGATGTACCTTGGTATTAATGTCTGATTGTATGGTGGCATAGATACGGTGTCGTAGTTGCTGACGTACCTTGATATTAGTGTCTAATTATATTCCGGAAAATTCATAAGATATAACATTGCAAAGCCTTCAATTTAGCTATTAATCAACAGCTTTTCAAAGAAAAAATCACCCCTAAAAGTAGAATCGACCATCACCTGATCACAGGTGTGCATACCTGTGTGGGTATATAATAGATATCACAGGTAAATTAGTGCTTTCAATTTTAGTTCGAGATTGTATACAGGTGTGTTTTGTTTTCACATCTTGTTATGGCTCAAAGTCAGTTGAATTCACCAAAAGGGAAAGCTACACCTAGTCGAACTCCTAACTCTGACCGTCTGAATGTTGATGTTTCCGAGTCAGAACGTTTTTATTTGACTGATGAAATCAGTGATGGTCTTTGTACCTCGCCTAATAAGGGCAACAATAATTCGCCAATTCGGGGCACAAAAAAGCCAATTCAGGGCACAAATAAGCCAAATCAGGGCAGGTATGATATTTCAGACGGTGAGTTACCAGGTTCACAGTCGGAACCGGATTCACAGTCTAATTTTGAGAAGACCCCAAGAAGTTGGCAAAGAGAAAGACCAATTTCCGGTAAGAAACGGAAACATGTGCAGGAAGACAGTAGTAGCTCGTCGAGCTCAAGTAGTAGTTCTGAAGACAGTACTTCGGACTCCGATACATGCTTTGATCCTAGCAACAGTATAATATCCAAGGGAGACACTGTTCCACGTAAGATATCAAATACATCTCGAAATATGCTAACCAAGGTATTTCCAAGGACACCCGCATTGAAGTTACTAAAAACTGTAGGGTTCCTAACCACAAAGGTTTAAAGGCCAAGGTTACTGACCGCTTGATGAAAAAGTTATTTCGCCGCAAATTTAATACTTTTTTGTCAGATAAGAAGGAACGTACTATAATCAATACGGGGTCCCGTATCATGGACGCCACAGGTCCATTGGCTATACTCTGGAACGAAGCTGAGAAACTTAAGAAAAAGCAACGTGGTATTGATCCACGTGACGTTATTGACATTGTGCAGCGTTCTCTTGTTTTAATTGGCAATGCACATTATGTATATTTGACAGACCGCCGCAAGTCTCTATTGGGTAAACTCATTCCAGATTGTATGGACCTACTGAATGACAATACAGGGAAAAAGGCCTTATTAAAATCAAAATCTGATTTATTTGGACACAAGTTCAGAAAACTACTGACCGAGGAGAGTAAGGATAACAGAGAACTGTTACAACTCTTGCCTAATTCTAATAAGAAATTTAAGAAGAACAACAAGCACAATAGGTCTAACACATCTTCTAGTTCTTTCAGTTACCCAGCAGATCATGGTAGTCGAAACCAGTTTTTCAGTCAGGGCCCTTAACCAGCCAGCAGTCTCAGCCTGGGGGCCACTTCAGCCATGGTGCCAATCACAGCAACAGGGGACTGTCAAGGGGTCGAGGCCAAAGACAAAGCAGGAAATAAATCAGGTACATGTAATACATACAAAGATTTCTTTTCCACAGAACACTTCTCTTTTAAAACACTTACCTGTAGGGGGAGAATCAAACACTTTTATCAGAATTGGAATTTTCTGACAAAAGATCGTTGGATCTTAGAAACTGTACTAGGTTTAAAATTGGATTTTGTGGAAATTCCAAAACTTCAGATCACACCATTCGAAATGAATTTCAATCAAAATACCTCTGCTTTGATAGATCAAGAAATTGTATCAATGATAGAGAAAAAGGCAATTGTTCAGGGAGACAACTTTCACGCAGGTTTTTTGAGCCCTCTCTTTCTAGTAGAAAAAAAGGGGGGAGGTATGAGACCAGTTATAAACTTGAAGGAATTATACGGTTACCTCAGGTATCAACATTTCAAGATGGAGGGAGCCCATCTAATCAAGGAAACTTTACAAAAGGGAGACTACATGATAAAGTTGCACCTAAAGGACGCTTATTTTTTCATACCCATATTTTTTCCACATCAAAAATTTCTAAGATTCAAATGGAACAACAAAACTTACCAGTTCAGTTCCCTCCCATTCGGGATAACAGTAGCGCCCTACGTTTTCACAAAAATGCTAAAAATCCCAGTTGTTTACTTGCGCAGAATGGGGATTCGTTTGATAATCTATCTGGACGATATCTTGATCATGAATCAGACCAGAGAAGGGGCTTTAAGGGATTGCGAAAATGCCTTGGAAGTACTTCCAGGCTTGGGATTTTTGATAAATCTAGAAAAATCTGTCACAATTCCAACACAGGAAATGGAATTTTTGGGTTTTCTTGTCAATTCCATAAAAATGACTCTTTCTTTACCAATAAAAAAAGTCCAGAAAATACAAAAACTATGCAGACAAGTTCTAGAATACAACACACACTATCTGTCAGAAAACTCTCCGTTTTAATCGGGAATCTGACAGCCTCCATTCAAGCGGTTTTACCTGCCCCTCTACATTACCGACATCTTTAGTCGGTGAAAAATCAGAATTTAAGGGTATCGCTAGATTACGATTCCCTGGTTCATTTAACTTCAGAAACAAAAATAGAACTTCAGTGGTGGATAAATCAATTGCACAATTGGAACGGCAGGAGTATGTTAGCTCCTCAATTCACGGTAAACATTCAGAGAGACGCCAGCAATCAGGGCTGGGGTGCAGTATGCAACAATGTCAGAATTGGGGAGAATCACACTTCCACATAAATGTATTAGAATTGATGGCCATACAAAATGCAATAAAATCATTTCTACGCAACAAGTCAGACATACAGGTCTTAATTCAGACGGACAACAAGACTGCCTTAACTTATGTAAACAAAATGGGGGGAACTGTCTCAAATGGATGCAATCGAATTGCTCTTGCAATATGGGAATGGTGTCTGCAAAGAAACATAACTCCTCATGCAGAGTTCATTCCCGGCAAGGACAACCTAATAGCAGATTGGGAATCCAGACACCATCACGACTCAAGCAGTTGGATGTTGAATCCATGCATGTTTCAGTTAGTAATGAACAAAACAATCCCCTGCACAGTAGATCTGTTTGCGGATCGAACAAATGCCCAGCTGAAAAATTACATGAGCTGGTGGTTCCCGGATCCGGAAGCGGTAGCAGTAAATGCATTAGTCCAATCATGGGGACCCCTAAAAGGGTATGCCTTTCCCCCATTCAGTCTGATATCTCGTTGCTTGCAGAAAATCAGGTCAGAGAGAGCAACAATAGTCTTGGTGACCCCAGCATGGTCAGCCCAACCGTGGTATGCAATATTGTTAGAAATGTCAATACAGAATCCAGTCCTTCTACCAATAAATCCCCAAACTCTTCAGTCACCC
>MJUT01007266.1:16976-49160 GCA_002080005.1 Gigantidas platifrons
ATCTTCGAATTTGTTATAAGGTTTATAATAAAATAGTAGATATTAAATTTAGTGTCTGGAATTACCTTCATCAAGTACTCTCAATGTTGTATGGTTTGGAAGCCAATGTCAAGAGGCCCGAAGGCGTCAAAAAGGGGTGTGTTTCGTTAAGCTAATAGTAGTGTATACTTGTCAATCAATGTTGGTGAACTTGTTTTCTGTATGTTGATTATAATTTATTTTTGTATTATGCCAATAAAGATGTAGATATCTAATTTAGTGCGCACGGCACGTTTCTGGAATAACCTTCATCAGGTACGCTCAAAGTTGAAAGTTTGGGAAAACAAATAATTGTAAAAGTTTTTGGAGCAAGAAAACCAAAGGGCTGAAACAGGATGGCCAAAATCTGCTACTGTCACCCAACATATGTTTTATTGCTTTTCCTGTTGATGAGATACCAGTGAGTTACAATGAGACCAAACATTTGAACATATTTAAGTTTGATTTGAAAAAATGTCTCCCTTAGATTCTTTATGTAAATTGCAAACATAAGTGTACTATATATGTTTATTGAGATATAAAATGTAAAATTGAGCTAAAAGAGACCAACGATAGGATTATTTTATTGTATATATATTTTGGATATTATTGTTTTGTTTTGTATATATGAATGTTATTTTGTATATTATATTTGATTTTAATATTAAATGACTTTCTAATCATCTTATATTAACATATTTTATTATATGACTTCAGATAATGTTTTTTTCTGATTTGCTGACGTCCCTAGAAACGTTCTTTGATAAATTGTTTTATTATACTTTATGCAAATTTGTTACATTACCCATTCATTTCATTGGACAAGCGCATTTGTTAATTTTCACTAACCTTTCATAAGCCCCACCCATCCCTAGCAACATGTGATAATATTAGCAACGAGTGTCAATGCCTAAAATTAACACCCGCTGCGCACGAAGTTTGCCGATTCGGAAAAATTAACACCCGCTCCAGCCGAGGTTTACCAATTTTCAAAATTCTAAAATTAAAAAAAAAAAAAAATTGTTTTATAGTTCAAAATTTTCCAAAAATTTCAAAAATTGAAAATTTCAAAATTTCAAAAATTTCAAAAAAATTCAAAATTTTCATAAAATTTCAAAATTTTCATAAAATTTCAAAATTTTCAAAAAATTTCAAAAAAATTACAAAATTTCAAAGTTTTCGTAAAATTTCAAAATTTTAAGACATGTATTTAAATAATGATATTGAAAAATGATAAAACAATTATAGCCTACCTTTATAGATTATTTATGATTTGGAAATGGGAAATTCTCAGATAGCAAGATCAAAGGAAAACACTGCAAAATAGTGATAAAGAAAATTATTTATGCCATAGTCAGAATATAGAAGCAAACATGTGATAATATTTATCAAAATATACAATTAACATTTTATTTAATTGTTATAAACATTATGTTATTATCTTGTTAAATTTGTTGCTATTTGATGTTTTGTCGTTGTTAATGTAAGTAAACTATCTTAATTTATGACTTTTTATTTTTTTTAACAATTGTCCTTCTAATAACATAGTGCACACTTAAATCATTAGGCATTCAGTATAATAAAAAAACATACTGCCCTTGGATGAAGGTGTTAGGGTGATTAACACACTCTGTGAAAATATTATAACCCTCGACTTCGTCTTGGGTGAAAAATTTTCCCCTCGTGTGTTAATCTACCCTAACACCTTCATCCAAGGGCAGTATGTTTATAATATTCACCTCACGCGACATAAGGCGCGGTGATTATAACATTCTAACGTCTTGCACCATACGAAACCAAAGAAAATGTCGTGATAAAAGCTTATTTTAAGGGTAAAATCAACATATAAAATGTGTCGTATAAATAAAACAATAAATGACTTTCAATTCGATGGATACCAGGATTTATTAACGCAATAATTTTTTATTTACCTCGGCCATCTGGCCTCCGTAAATATAATGTTCCTGGGTTAATAAATCCTTTTATCCACCTCATTAAAAGTCATTAATTGTATAATATATCATGCTTATTGTAAG
This sequence comes from Gigantidas platifrons, assembly GCA_002080005.1. Lineage (NCBI taxonomy): Eukaryota > Metazoa > Mollusca > Bivalvia > Mytilida > Modiolidae > Gigantidas > Gigantidas platifrons. Next base: position 19,031 of record MJUT01007266.1, read on the forward strand.
ACTACACTAGAAGAATGTTTTTCTTAATTTCCTACTCCAATTCTTAATAATTTTGTATTAGAAGTTTTCTCGACAGCCGTACATTATGATTTATGATTGTGATTTATTGTGTTTAATGCCACTTTCAGCAATATTTCAGCTATATTATGGCGACCAGTTTTAGTGGTGGAGGAAGCCGGAGAGAACCACTGACCATGGGCAAGCAACTGGTAAACTTTATCACTTACGGCTAGTCGAGTGCACCCTTTTTAGCTCAACTGGCCAAAGGCCATGTGAGCTTTTGCCATCAGGTTTCGTCCGTTGTCGTCGTCGTAAACTTTTCACATTTGAATCTTCTCAGAAACCACTGAACCAATTTAGACCAAACTTTGGTGGAATGGTCCTTAGATGGCCCCCTTCCAAAATTGTGTCCGATGATCCCGACTTCCAACCAAGATGGCCGCCAAGCTAAAAATAGAAAAAGGGGGGATGAAATTTTAATTGTCCATTGCTGCTTTAGTATAAGTCAAAATGAGCTCAAATTTTAACTGCAGTTACATGGCAAGGAGTAGTTTAACACATATTACGGATTTTTCTGTGAAATTTTTCTTTCAGCCGATTTATACCGATTATGCAAATTAGGCATATTTTGATAAAAGATCACATTTAAATCTTCTCCTCTGAAACCGCTGCACCAAATTAAACCAAACCTGGCAGAGATGGTCCCTGTGTGAGTCCCTTTCAAAATTGTGTCCGACAGTTCCGCCTTCTATTCAAGATGGCTGCTGTTACTAAAAATAGAAATTTCTTCAATTGTCCATTGCTGCTTTAGTATAAGTCAAAATGAGCTCAAATTTTAACTGCAGCTACATGGCAAGGAGTAGTTTAACATATATTCTGGGTATTTCTGTGAAATGTTTCTTTCAGCCGATTTATACCGATTATGCAAATTAAGCATATTTTGTACTCTTCGTCCTTTATTTCAAAAACTATAAGAGATAGATGTTAAATTCGACTGCTTAAATGTTCAGCATGATAAGATCTACCTACCCTGCAATTTTGAAGTAAATCTGATTACCCATCTTGGAGTTATTGCCCTTTTTTCATCAAATTTTTAAAATTTTACTACTTTTCATCTTATATTTCAAAAACTATAAGAGATAAATGTTAAGTTTAAATGTGAACATGTTCAGCATGTCAAGATCGACCTACCCTGTAATTTTGAAATAAATCCCATTACCCATTTTGGAGTTATTGCCCTGTTTTCATCAAATTTTAAAAATTTTAATACTTTTCACGGAAATTCACATAAACATCGTCTCCTCAGAAACCACTGGACCAATTGCAACCAAACTTTGGTGGGATGGCACCCTTCCAAAATTGTGTCCGATGATTCCGATTTCCGACCAAGATGGCCGCCAAGTTAAAAATATAAAAAAGGCGGGATGAAATTGAAAGCAAATCTCCTGAAACTATACTGAGCCAATCTCAACCAAACTTAGCTGAAATTATCTTTGGGTGGTCCCCTTCCAAAATTGTGTCCGGCATTTCAGACCTCTCACCAAGATGGCCGCCACAGCCGAACTTATTTTAGCATAGGACCCTATGGGAAATTCCTATGCAAATCTTCTTGTCTGAAACCATTAGCTCAATTGGAACCAAACTTAGATAAAGTAGTCATTGGATGGTTCTCTTCCAAAAATATGTCTGGTGGTTCGGCCCTTTGATCAAGATGGCCCCCACAGCCGAACTTAGCTTAACATAGGACCCTCTGGGAAATTCACATAACAATCTTCTTGTCTGGAACTAATTGTTCAATTGGAACCAAACTTTGATAAAATATTCATTGGATGGTTATCTTCCAAAATTGTGTCTGGTTGTCCCACTCTCTGACCAAGATGGCTGTACAGCTGAACTTAGTTTTACATAGGACCCTATGGAAAATTCACATAAAAACCATCTTGTCTGGAACCAGTAGCTCAATTAGAACCAAACTTTGATGGAATAGTCATTCGATGGTCCTTTTCCAAAAAAAATGTATCCGGCAGTCACGCTGTCCCACCAAGATGGCCACCACAGTGCAGTTGCATTGTTATTGAAAGTAGCTTTGATCCAGGTGAGCGATTACAGGCTCCTGGGAGACTCTGGTTGTAATTGACTCTTAATTAAATGGACCAGTGAATTCAGATGTAAACTATTTTACCTGTCCACCCTAAATTAAAAATGAAGGTTCCAATTGAACTACGACCGATAGCCACGCCCGGCCAAGTTAGCCTGAATCAACAATACTGTTTGTAATATATTCAGGTAATTTATTCCAATCTTTGATAGTTGTTGCACTGTATTTGTCTAATGGTATTTGAATGAGTAGATCTTGTTCTGGATTGGCTAGGTATTATGATGTTATCATATGGAACTGCAATATTGTTTTTGATTATTTTGTAGAATATATGTAATCTAGGTTTTAGACTCTTTCTTGTAGTATTGGCCAATCAAGTATAATTTCTGTGACGCTGCTAGTATTGTGCTGTCTGTGGCATGAATATCTTGCTGCTCGTCTTTGGACCTGTTCGATTTTATAGATATTTTCGGTGGTATATGGGTGCCAGACAGAGCAGCTGTATTCTAGTTTGGGTCGTACAAGAGATTGGTATGCTCTATCTTTCACAGATTTTGATTTAATTTGAAGGTTGCGTCTGATGAATGAAATAGGATTATTTGCTTTGGATGTCATTTGTTGAATGTGATTGTTCCATTTTAAATCTACTGATAGGGTGACTCCCAGATATTTTGCTGATTGTACTGATTTTAAGATGTGCCCATTCATGTTGTAGTAAAAATGTTGTGGCGAATTTTTGGTTGTTACTCTGAAGATGTTACATTTGTCTGGATGAAATGCCATTAGCCAATCCTGTTCCCATTTGTGAGCTGATTCAAGGTCTTCTTGTAGTTTTATGCAATCTGCTTGTGTTTTAATAGGTCTATATATAATGCTATCATCTGCAAGGCGTCTTATTTGGCTATGTTTGATGTAATCTGGTAGGTTTTTTATGTATATTAGAAACAGTATTGGCCCTAGTACAGTTCCTTTTTTTAAATTTCCTTTGACCTTCAGGGGCAATATAAATGTAGATATTTAATATAATGTATAACACGTGATTAGAGCAGAATCTTCGCTATGATGTCACTAAATTCTTTACTAAAATAAAGAACGTGTAATTTAAAAAAAAATATTTATGTTGAAATATAGCACAATCCTACCCAACTTTCTGGCCAATGTTTAGTGCAACAAAGTCTCATTCAGTTTATGACAGACATTTTAACAGTTGGTTTTGTTAACCAGCCTTATTCAGCAGTAATGTTGGTACATGTCTAATAACCAACAGAAAGCAACACATCGATGCTTATCCCAATATTACTCAAGGCTTGTGCAAGTTCTCGTATCTTTGGTTTACCAGGATGTCCATCTCGCCATGCACCAAGTATTTTTCTATTTATATTTACAATCTTGTGACCGTCATCTTTCATTTGTATCCAAAATGAAGCATCAATTGATAATTGTACAGCGAACATAAGACTTTCCTCAATGACATGAGTGGCCAACAAATCCAAATCTTTGTCGGTTGGTTCCCTCTCAAGCATTTCATAAGGAAGACCTAATAAAAATAGTTTGACCTCTTGTTATTGAGAACTAGAATTGGTAGGCACACATGTATTTGTATATACAGTCAAACCTGTATTAAGAGGTCACCTTTGGGACAAATAAAAAGTGGCCTTATAGGACAGGTGACCTCTTAATAGAGGTTCAATTCATATGAAATAGTCTAAGAAAGGACAAGAAAAATATGACCCTTTAACAGAGGTGACTGTGTAACATAAAATAGTGTCCTCCAGACAAAATATCATATGAAATATTGTCCGTGGACATTATTTCATAACGAAATAGTGTCCTGGACATTATTTCATAATGAAATTGTGTCCTCCATCATGAGATATTGTCCATTCTTATTGGGCATTATTTAACTGTGAAATAATGTCCGACATCAACTTGATATATGATATTTGTATGCTTCACATATTTATTTCAAAATATAAGAGATTACTTTGTCATAGAAATGATATTCACAGTGTGGGAACGGAAATGTATTATGGTCAATAATTGTGAGGTCAAATCTGGAATTTAGGCAAATACCTATACAGATCAAACTTGTAAAAGTGCAAAAATAACAGATATGACAAAACATTGAGTCTATTTTTCTTGTGAAGGCTCATTGGGAATTTTCCTCTCTAGTTTTCATAATAAAGTTAATTTGACACGCTCATAGTTTAATTTAATATCCAATTAATTGTGTCAAATCATTGATCGTCATTGATTTTTCAGCTTGAAAAAGCTTCTTTGATGGAATTTACAAAACTCTTAAGCTTGTTAGGAGATCCTCTGGATTCTTAGTTCATCGATTAACCGTTATTGAAAAGGTTTTTTCCAGATTCTTTGCCATTTCCGTTATTTTTGCATATTTGCTGGTTTGTTGTGTATAGGTACTTGCCTATATTCCAGAATTGACCCCACAATTGTCGACAATTATATATTTCCGTTCCCACACTGTGATATTTATTACACTATATTTGATTCAATTTGAAATATATTAACAACCATTGTCAAATTGCTCAACCCAAGACAAATTCATATATATTCCAGAAATACATAAATTTATACAAAAACAAAAAATTTAATAACAATATTCATAAATACTAGATTGGCGAAGTTTTTTTTTTAATTTTCGTGCACGTTTCGGAGTGAGTGGTATAACTGACATGTCAGATTCTAAAACTTCAATTTCACTAAGTAAATTATTGTTACTTTCATTCAATAGAAAGTTGTCGTTCAATGAATTATCAGATTCGCTATATCTGGATTATCTATATCTTATGTTTATATTATTATCAATCATTTAAAAAAAAACACTTGAAAGGCTATTTCATTATTTCTCTATTGTACAAAATTTCATAACAATCAGTCATGAAATAATGTCCAAGTTTTGAATTAGAATTATCTCCCTTTGCTATGACACAGTTTCACTATGATATATTGTCCATAACATGACATGATACTGTCCAGATAAAGGACAAAATATCATAGATAAGACAAAATTCTATGACAATATAATCATGAAATATTGTCCTGGAGGACATAATTTCAGATGACATAATTTTGCTTTACAACTGCATGGGCAGGTTTGACTATAAATTTTTAATTTCAACACCTAAGCAAAAACAAAACAAATTAAAAAGTAACTAATATGAAAAGAAAGTTTAAAAAGTGATGGTAATCAATTTCACTAATATCAACAGAACAAACAGAACAAACGATCGTCTCCTATCTTAGCTGAACTCATTGAACACAAGACGAACTACGACATATACAGGTTGTACTCTGTATAAAAGTCCAGCAGACATAACAACCAAGGTTGTACCCTGTATAAAAATCCAGCACACATAACAACCAAAGTTGTACTCTGTATAAAAGTCAAGCACACATAACAACTAAGGTTGTACCCTGTATGAAAGTCAAGCACACATAACAACCACGGTTGTACTCTGTATAAAAGTCCAGCACACATAACAACCAAGGTTGTACTCTGTATAAAAGTCCAGCACACATAACCAAAGTAGTACCCTGTATAAAAGTCAAGCACACATAACAACCACGTTGTACTCTGTATAAAAGTCCAGCACACATAACATCCAAAGTTGTATCCTGTATAAAAGTCCAGCACATATAACAACCACGGTTGTACCCTGTATAAAAGTCCAGCACATATACTAGTAACAATCAAGGTGGCACTCAGCATAAAGGCCAAACACGACTAACATCCAAGGTTGTACTCTGTATAAAAGTCCAGCACACATAACAACCAAGGCTGTACCCTGTATAAAGGTCCAGCACACATAAGAACCAAGGTTGTACTCTGTATAAAAGTCCAGCACACATAACAACCAAGGTTGTACTCTGTATAAAAGTCCAGCACACATAACAACCGAGGTTGTACTCTGTATAAAAGTCCAGCACACATAACAACCAAGGTTGTACTCTGTATAACAGTCCATCACACATTACAACCAAGGTGACACCCTGTATAAAAGTCCAGCACACATAACAACCAAGGTGGCACCCTGTATAAAAGTCCAGCACACATAACAACCATGGTGGCACCCTGTATAAAAGTCCAGCACACATAACAACCAAAGTGGCACCCTGTATAAAGGCCAAACACATATAACAACTAAGGTGGCACACTGTATAAAGGCCAAACACATATAACAACCAAAGTGGCACCCTGTATAAAGGCCAAACATATAACAACTAAGGTGGCACACTTTATAAAGGCCAAACACATATAACAACCAAGGTGGCAACCTGTATAAAGGCCAAACACATATAACAACTAAGGTGGTACACTGTATAAAGGCCATGCATACATAACAACCAAGGTGTTACACTGTATAAAGGCCAAAAACATATAACAACCAAGGTGGTACACTGTATAAAGGCCAAACACATATAACAACTAAGGTGGTACACTGGATAAAGGCCAAACACATATAACAACTAAGGTGGTACACTGTATAAAGGCCAAACACATATAACAACTAAGGTGGTACACTGTATAAAGGCCAAACACATATAACAACTCAGGTGGCACTCTGTATAAAGGCAAAACACACATAAAAACCAAGGTTGTACTCTGAATAAAGGTCAAACACACTTAACAACCAACGTTGTACTCTGTATAAATAGGCCCCACATATTGTTCTACAATATTTAAATGTTTATGTTTTATTTTAGATATAACAATAAGAAGAGATACCAGATAATGACACGCCAATCGTGTTTTGCTTTAAATGTGTTCCACTTATTTACAGCTTGGTGTGTCAGTTGGCTATTGTCTATTTTACCTTTAAACGTGTTACTCGTGTTTACATCTTGGTGTGTCAGTTGGCTATTGTCTATTTTATATCGCTTTATGGAATGGAATTCTTCGCATCACCGATACAAGACATACAATCATATGAGATACCGGAACAAGATAAACCTCACCTAGTGATAGGAATATTATCATCCAATGATCATAAGCGAGCGGATCTCGCTCTTTATGGTAAATGGGTGGTTTTAAGAACCCAGTCATCTCCTGTTGGAACCTTCAACATCAAATCTCATCAACGGCGAGACTATGGGATTCTGGGTACCCGGAGCAATCGTAACTACTCGGCCGTTATTGTTGGCGTAGCGAGAATGGCGGAGTAGTTACGATTGGTATCCGGGGATTCTGGTCTTGAGGTTTTTTTTACCGAAAACATTGAATCCGAGTTACAGTTAACATTTACTAGTACCTGATATTTAAAAATAAAAAATAAATAAAGCCAAAGATTTTTGTGTGTGTATTTGTGTGCAGATTCTAAAGTAATTGGATTCCAAATTGAGTCGAGAATGACCGATTGTTACCGAAGGTGTGACCTTTGACACAATGTACGTCGTCTGCATTGTTTTGACATCGTCTGACAAGTTGAGCAGCTTTGACAAAAGTATTTCATTGTATTTTCTTCAGGTAGCTTTCAAAATCCAATTTTTCGCAATGAGTGACCATATTTATCATTGTAAAGTTCCATCAAATAGTCCAATTACGGAAAGGGTACAGGGAAATGGTCAATATTCGAATCGTCGATCGTATGCAAATGTTGTTAAATTTGGTGTTGATGATCACGATTACTTTTACAAACAGATTTAGAGTATGCAGAAAATGAAATTTATGAACCAGAAATTAATATTTTTGAGAATGATCACAGCTATTCCCACTGCTCACCTACTGACCCAATAATCATTGAAAATAAAACTGACAGATCTGGTGCTTCTGAATTTCAACATCAATTTCATCATGCCCATTCACTGAATGATTCAGATCATTGTACATTGTCTTATGCTGATGTAGTAAAACAGCAAATCCAACCCAAAAGCATTGTTACAACACATTGTTCACCTAACTTAATCACTGACACTGTTGATTCTGAAAAACAGTCATCCGTCAGTCAGATTACAATCACATAAAACAACTTCCAGAAAAGGCAAAAAAAAACAACAGTAACCCTACACTTCTACGACAAAAAGTTGTAATCCTAATACTCGCCCTGTAAATATGGATTGTACAACTTCAAATTCTCTTTCATCAGTACATGTACCAATAACTGAAAAAGTGTCACTTGATGTGAAAAGTTCTTCCCCACTAGTTACAAGAAAAAATAGTAAACAACATGCAATCATTCAGCTTCAAAATTCAGTTTCTCCATCATCTTCAAAAATATCCATTGATAGAGCTATATACAATGTTTTTTCTGTTCCTAGTGATGGAAATTGTTTTTTTCATTCATTGAGCTATTTAATTAATGGAAATTTTGCAATGGCATCAAATTACAGGGAGATGATATGTTCACTTATCATTAAAAATTGGTCCACATTGGAGGAAAAAAATCAAAATGCTCACAACAATACTGTAGCACTACCAAAATATATACAAACTATGCTGTATGGAAATGAATGGGCAACATGTGCTGAAATTGAAGCTGCCAATAATCTCTTTAGTATTAAAATAAATATATGGCTTCAGGAAGTGTTTCCAAAAGAACCAACAAAAAATGCTACAGAAAAATTACTTTTTCTTCTGATAGTACCAATACAGAAGTTCACATGTTGTTATCTGGGGCACACTTTCAACCAATGAAAAAAGTAGCAAATACCTCTTCTTACATTTTGCTTACTCCTGTTAAAAAACATACAGTCATAAAATTCAGAGTGGCAATCAAAATTCCACACCAACAAACATTCTTAAAAGAAAAATGTTCTCACCACCAGCCAAAGATTCTAAAAAGAGACAGATTTCAACTTCTGAACATCAGTTAATTTATACTGCTGAAATTTTTCAGGAAAATTCTTCACAAATACTTACTGTGTGTATACCTTACTTCATCATGTTGACTTACTGGAAGTCCAATACCAACACAATAGGATCCAAAAAATTATCAAAACATAAAAGAGTTGTGATAATAAATCTAGAACCTGTAAATTGTGTGTCCAAGATTTTGGACAAGTGTTTCTTTTTATTATATATCAGTAATTAATCTCCTTACAAAGAAAATCATTAGGTGAGGGACAGTTGGTTATGGGAATATCATATTTACTGAACTTAATTTATTTTCAGTGGTTGATATATTGTTGAAATTTAGACTTAAAGGTGGGTGATGTGAAAATCGTTAACCTTATTTCTTTGTTCTTGGTCTTAAAGTATAATAATTTAAATTAAATACATTTATTTAAGATTCAAATCATCATGCTAACACAATCAAGTTGCACTGTGTATAATACACAAATGTCATGTTTACTTAATGGTAATCTAGTACTAACATATTATGATTATGATCAAGGGAACATTCAAACAAGTCATCAAATCATTTAAAAAGTTGGATAAATTAAAGCCTGTAGATTGCAGATTTTGGACAACTGGTTCTATTTAGTATGATGATTGCACCATACTACGAACATCTCAAATTTTTACAAAGAAATCACTTACGTGGGTAACTGTTGGTCATTGGAAAATTGCTAACATTTTTTACCAAGATTGGTTTAGATAGTATCGACTTGAAGGTGGTGTTGTGAAAATCGCTAACCTTCTCTAAACTTAGAATCATTCACCTCTTTGAAAAAGATACTATAAAGATGTTTACATATCCAAGACAAATATACCCTGAAGTTAGGACAAAATCCCATTCTACCAATATGAGCCTCGGTGATGAGAATGTGCATACAATTTTCATATAAAAAAGTAAGTGACAGAATTTTGGTTCCTGCATGGATTGATAATTAAAATTATCTTCACTGACTTCATACTTTGATTATTTGACAGTTTGCATTTCTTTCAATACAGATACTTACAGGTCTATCCTCAAAAGAGAGACTAAGATGTAGTCAGGTCAATGGATCATGAAATTTAAAAAATACACATCTTATTGTATTTAAAAAATTAATTTATACAAACAAATTGGAAATTACTAGTACTTTCAGGGAAAATTGCAAAACTGTATGGAAACAAAAAAAACATGTTCATGTTTTCATTGAACACTAAAAACTATTCAATAAAATAGGTGTAATCAACTATAATTACTAAAGTTTGATTTATGTTTGAAATAGAGGGAATTTGTCCAAAAAATAAATTTTAAACTACAATTCTTACATGTGGATCAAGGTCATTGCAATGTATTGTTTGAAAATTTAAGTTATTTTCAATTATTGCAAACAATTGACTGTAGACAGTGTTCAATGTGTTGTTAAATCCTTTTTTGTTTTATTGTATGATTTTTTTTAAAGAAAAACTGCTATATTGTAATTTAATAGAAACTACATAAATTGTATCTGAAGGATTTTTTTGTGTTTCAATTGCACTTTAGATTTAAATTTCTCATCATAAAGACCTATGTGTATATTTATTATCTTTGTATATTTAAATGTTCATTTACTATAAATATATATATAAATGTTGTTCAGAGATGTTTATGGAAATATATGATTTCCTTTTTACAATCATCTGATGCAATAATTTACACATTCAGTATACAAAACCACCAGGAATAGGATCTAGTCCTGTGATATTATATTTTAATTTAAAAATAAATATCATTTTCTTTCAGTAAAGAGATGTCAAAGAACAGAATAATGAGAATTATCCTCCACAACTGATTCATGTAGCATGATACAAATGTTTTATTGACAAATGGAGATACTGTACCTTACCATCAAATTGTAAGTATAAAGACAATTGTATATTGTATTATGTTGTATAGTCTATGGTCATATGAAATACAGAACTCTCTTATTTAAAGGATATTGTTACTCTACAGTTGGTAAAGGGACATTTAATTTCCAGCATATCACAATGTGATCATTAGCTATAAGAAATATATATATTTGCTTCGCTCGCTTTTAAGGTAGCACCTTCATCATATTTTAGATTATAGAAACAGACAACGAAACACTTGGATATCTACATTAATCAAAATCAAACACCAGCTTCCTTTCCGAATTACTTTAAAATTTCTGCTCGATAGAGCTACAAGTGAATCAATGACAGAGGACAACATTAATAAAGACATTGTGTATCTAAACGTTACACATTCTGGAACAGCAATACAATTCGGAGAAAAACTGTATGCATGGCTTAAATATATTAATAGAAACTAACCTGATGTCGCGCTTGGTGTCAAAATGGATGACGATGTATTCTTATGTATTCCACAAATCATAAATAGATTGTTCGAATTGATGTCGCCCACGTTGTTATATGGCTGGACTGGTGATAACAAACGCATGGACGAGATGTGTGTGGTAGTTGGGCGAGATTTAATAAAACGGATCGCTGCACGGACATTTTGTGGTAAATTCAAATGCGATATCGCCAATCAATTGGTTGATATGAATTATGGTAGAACATCTCTTTGGATGTGGTTGTCTATCTATGACGATGTCAATTTCCAGGCTGATAACAATAGAATTCTCTATGGCAGATATATAACAAAGCGCTATATCAGAACTGATGCTTGTTCGAATCATTTAGTATTTCATAAATCGTCATTCAATTTAATGATCCTATTATACCAGAATAACGTATTAAAGGATAAAAACCTTTCTAGTATGTTGAATCCTCTCTCCATTTCCGCAATTCCTGCATCCCAGACTAGTTGGGGGTCGATATATTCCGGAAGTGTTGTCCGACTTTATCCATCAATGGATATACCTAAAATTTCACCTAAAATAGCAAATTACGATAAGGAACGAAATTGTGATAACTGGGCAGTAGTTACAACGATATTTCCGCCATCCATCGCTATTAATAACATTGCTAAATTATCTAACTGGTGTCTCGTCATCGTTGCGGACATAAAAACACCTACGAAAGAAAAATATCTTGACAATATTAAAGGGAACAATGTGAAGAGGATCAGATATTTATTAGTCGAGGAGCAATCATATCTTTATCCACTATTATCAGAATCATTATCGCTTAATTCTTTTGGAAGAAAAAAACATTGGATATATGTATGCCATTCACCATAAGGCGAAATTAATATGGGATTTTGATGATGACAATGACGGAATAATAGATGTCAATAAATTGGGACTAAAAAATCCCTCAAGTTATGATAAGATATGTAAACAATCTAAACAGACATTTCTTAATCCATATCCATACTTTGGAGTCAATGAGAGACGTGTATGGCCGAGAGGGTTTCCATTACAGTTCGTTAAAGACAGTACAACTATCTCTAGAACATGTAACATGACAGACTCGTTCAAAGTAGGCATAATACAATCATTGGCAAACGAACAACCAGATGTAGATGCTATTTATAGACTTACACGTGAAGTTCCGTTTAGCTTTAAACATACGCCCGATTCTCGTCGTGCGCTTAATCATACCCGAAAATATGTACTCACCTTTTAATGCTCAGGCGACATTATGGCTGCCATCAGCATTTGAATTCATGGCTGTCTCAGTAAGTGTGAATGGTCGTGTAAGTGATATCTGGAGGAGTTACATTACACAGTATTTCATACACAAGAAACATGTTAAATTAGTATTTACTCCACCGTATGTAAATCAACAACGGAATCCTCATACAATAATAAAAGATTTGCATGCAGAACAGGATTTATACTTAAAGAGTAGACCGCTTGTTGACTTTCTGTGTAGTGAGGAAGCCAGAAAATATAGTAGTATCACAGAGATGTACGAAAACTTGTATGTCAGGAAATATATAGAACTTGACGATATAAACTTCATTATGGTTTGGCAAGCCACATCGTCACACCTTAAATCAGATTAAGTAGATTTATAGAGCTTAGCGATATAAACTTCATCAGGGCTTGGCAAGCAACATTATGGTTTTTTCACGTTTTTTGTTTATTAGTAATCAAGTATTTATCGCAATTCATTATAATGTTGGTAGTTAACGAATTACTAGCTGGGAAGGACAGTACTACAGCAGGATCTATGGATGCTGGTAGTCAACGAATTGCTAGCTGGGAAGGACAGTACTATAGCAGGATCTATGGATGCTGGTAGTCAACGAATTGCTAGCTGGGAAGGACAGTACTATAGCAAAATCTATGGATGATGGTAGTTAACGAATTCCTAGGTGGGAAGGACAGTACAATAGCAGGATCTATGGATGCTCGTAGTTAACGAATTACTAGCTGGGAAGGACAGTACAATAGCAGGATCTGTGGATGCTCGTAGTTAACGAATTACTAGCTGGGAAGGACAGTACAATATAGCAGGATATGTGGATGCTCGTAGTTCACGAATTATTAGCTGGGAAGGACAGTACAACAGCAGGATCTGTGGATGCTCGTAGTTGACGAATTACTAGCTGGGAAGGACAGTACAATAGCAGGATCTGTGGATGCTCGTAGCTAACGAATTATTAGCTGGGAAGGACAGTACAATAGCAGGATCTATGGATGCTCGTAGTTAACAAATTACTAGCTGGGAAGGTAGATTCTGTTTCACTAGCACTTAATATGTCTGACCTATCCCTTTCTAAGACAGACTGCGTGTTGATAGGTATTCATTTCTTTCTTATGTATACAGCCAAGCAGGGAACTGCTTTTACATACTAATATTAACACCGCCACTATTGGAGTGCCTGTACCAAGTCAGGAAAGTAAGAAATTATGTATGTTAGGGGTATCGATATTTGGGGGTCAGGTCATTATTCCGACAGCCCATTACTCCGACAGCCCATTGCTCCGACAACCCATTATTCCGACAGCCCATTGCTCCGACAGCTCATTTCTCCGACAACCCATTATTATCTTAAAGGGGCATTAGCTACGATTTTGACCAAAAAAAATTATATGCTTTGGAAATTAGTAAATAGCTTTAAAATAATGAAATAAAGGTAAATATTTCACATTAAACAGCTTATCGAACCACTTTCCGCCTTTTGAGAACGAAAATTACCATCGATTACTTATTTGCTTGCAAGCAAATAGTTTGACCTCGCTTTTTTCGTATGCAATTGACCTTACTAGTGACAGGTAAAAACGAATAATTTGTATTTCCTCGCTTATTAACTGCCAACTTGCATGGTTCTTTGTCCGTAATTAACACCGACTAAAAGCAGATTCACAAAAAATAAGAAATAAGTGCATTGTTTTACTGATTTAATGACGATTCGACAAACTCCGTAAACAATGTCGATAATTAATACCGGTAAGATGACGTCCATTTCTTGATCGATCTCAACACACGAGCAGTTGCATGTTTTTTCCCCGATGCGCGTACATTTCATAACATTTATAAGTTACAGAAACACGTTTTATTAAGGCATCAATGATATCTGATAGTTTTTATGGGTAACAAAAATTTACGATTTGGCAGATAATGCCCCTTTAAAACCTGTTGTTTTTTTTCTATACCTAACGGAAGACTGACTTTAAACTTTATACTCACTGGGCGGATTGTTTCTGTATTAAACTAAAGGGTAAATATGGGGTCAAGGTCAAATGTCATGGTGTTAGCAGATTCATTACATCATGACGACATGAGAAATCTCAGTACCAATTTCGGATGGTGTAATACTTCTACATTTTGGATTTAATCATGAAAAGTTTACACCGCCACAGTTACGCGAGACGACACAAAAATTAATGGAGGGAGGGAGGATTTTTTTTAATTTCTTGCCCTGGTTTTTACCGAAAACAAAATATGTCTGAACGAAAATCCCAGCCCCCGCCCTTTAGCCTTCTCCCATCCAAAAAATATCAAATGGTCCGTTCGTAAATTGCATGAAGTTTTAATATTATTTTGAAATTTCGAAATAAATTAAACGAAAATGGAAAATGAATTGTAATTCGAAGGTAAAAATGTGGGAAGGGAGCAAATTCGTGTCTGAAAATAAAATCTATTTGGCCTAAAAATCACGTTTGAGTTCTCGAACATGCAACAAACAAAGTAGCCAATTTCAGTTCAGAGGTTTTTAATAGCAAATTATTATTGACCATAAATGTAAACCTTTACCTCCACTGATGCCGAGTGACCATTTTGAATATCTGTTTACCACCAATGCAGTAAAGGACATGCATGTACTGGAAGATATATGTCACGCTTGGTTTTGATTCCTCAAGCCATTTTTGAGAAAAAAATTTCGATGTTAAGCCATGGATTTGTGGATTGAGTTCTATTTTATATTGTCGGAAAAATGTGCCGTCGGAGTAATGAGCTGTCAGAATAATGGGTCGTCGGAATAATGGACTGTCGGAATAACGGGTTGTCGGAGCAATGGTACGAACCCGATTTTTGTCTATTTCTACGGCTTTTCTATTCATGAAATTGTTCCGACAGTGTGCTATTTTTAGTTTTCCATTGTATTCCCAACTTCTAAATATAGAAATGAGAATTTTCATGGTATCGATTTTGCCTACGACTTTTCTATTGGATTTTGAATTGAACATTTTCATGACATAAGTATTAAATATAGAACAATGTTGGCAGAATGAATATCTTTGTGATCAAAGATTTCATTTAGTTTACTAAAAACCATGGCAGGTTATGAAGGAACACGAAGTCAAAATAATAAAAAAGAAATATATTTATATCCATCGGATGTATGTTTTAGTCAGGAATATATAAGTAATCGTTTTGAAGATGGTGAATTAATTGGAGAACGCTTGGATGATTTAGTAAACGAAGTGAAGAAAATATCTGCCATTAGAACTCTCCGTGTTGTTAATATACATGATAGGTGGTATGCATTGGATAACAGAAGACTCTGGATGTTCCGAATTTATCAGAAAATAAAACTTCATCGGTACAGGTATTTACAAATTCCTGTTCTGGTTTGGGAGGACTTCGAAACGGACACTCAACTCGTATTTGCAGCGAAAAACGACGGAGTGATGTCAAGATTCATAATAACAATCTTCCCGGTGGGGAACAGTACAAAAAGGTCGACAGCATTCATACTGATACATACCGGAACACGACACTTGCTTTAATGCTCGACACGGCTAATTTCTCATTTAATGGTGTAAAATCGGTAGTATCGTTCGTTTGGAATGGTGTTAGTCGAATGTTCAGAAACACATAATTAATTTGCCATTGATATTTTCGATGTGAACACAAAGAAGATATGACATTACATTTTCTAAAGGAAATATGCTATTAATCGTGGATGACAGGTTGTTCTTGTATATATATTTCCTTTCTATTAGATTTTCGAACTGTTCTGATGTTGTGATATTATATTATTTTTTATTTAAAAAATTATTGTATTAATTTTTTCAGCACTAACATTTGCTTTTTATGAAACACAAATATAAGCAGAGTTTGAAGATACCAAAGGGTAATCAGAATCGGTATATTGAAGAAGAACAGAAGCACAATGGCCAAAAGAAAAGCTACAAATGGACAAACAACGATCTACAAAAGATACACATAAAACTAAATATCGATTAACACGAACTCCACTAAAACCAGGGGTGAACTCAGGTGTTCCGGAAGGGTAAGGAAATATCATTTAAATTTTAGGATAGGGCTACGTTTTTTTTTTTTGAACAAAACTTTTTGTGGCAAAATTTTATAGAAGGAAGAGTTTGAAGATACCAAAGGGGCAAACAGAAACCGTATATCGAAGAACAGACAACACAATGGCCAAAGGAAAAGGCACAATAGGACAAACAACGATCTACAAAGCATACATATAAAACCAAAGATCGAGTAACAAGAACCTCGCTAAGAGCCGGAGGTGAGCTCATGTGCTCCGGAAAGGTAAGCAGTTCCTGCTCCACTAGTGACACCCGTCGTGTTAATCTAGTTACAAACCCAGTGATAAGTCATGAACGAGGAAAGGACCGGGAAGTGTTTGCGACAAGTGGAACATATCCGTAGTCATTTGTGACACAGATATTCCATAGCGGTCAACCAAATCATGGTTGCGACCGTTATACTTTCGAAGTGATGACTTGAACTTAACCAAGAGGAACCCTTGGTTTAGTAGCTTCCTTGTTAGCAGCAACCCTCTATCGAGGATATTCTGGAATATCGTATCAACTGCGAGATATACTCCATAGGCAGGTGCTGCTGGAATGTTGCTACATATGAATGGAAGGTTCACAATTGGAAAATTGAAATCATCTCTTTTGTCGTAAAGTTTCGTTCTTAACCGCCCCTCACTGCTTATTTCGAGATGCATGTCAAGGTATGAAGCAAGCATATCTGTACCTGTGGTATCCTTTATTTCAAGGCCAATGGGATAAATGCGATCAACGAAATCACCAAACCTAGAATTATTTAGTGAAAGGACATCATCTATATAGAGGAACGTGAAATTAAAGGATCGGGCTAGCTTCTTTTCGTTATTCTTGAGAAGCCCCTTTATGAAGTCTGCTTCATACGAATACAGGAACAAGTCGACGAGATGAGCACAGTGTACCCATAGGTATGCCGATTGTCTTGAAAAACACGTCCACCAAAGATAACAAATATGTTGTTAATCAAAAACTCGAGCATGTTGGTGATATCAGTTTCAGAGAACTTTTTGGTAGAATCAGAGTGGTTTTTTTTACAAACTAAGATCTGTCCCTTNGGAACGTGAAATTAAAGGATCGGGCTAGCTTCTTTTCGTTTTTCTTGAGAAGCCCCTGTATGAAGTCTGCTTCATACGAATACAGGAACAAGTCGACGAGAAGAGCAAAGTGTACCCATAGGTATGCCGACTGTCTTGAAAAACACGTCCACCAAAGATAACAAATATGTTGTTAATCAAAAACTCGAGCATGTTGGTGATATCAGTTTCAGAGAACTTTTTGATAGAATCAGAGTGGTTTTTTTACAAACTAAGATCTGTCCCTTCCTAGCACAAGGTATTTGTATCTACGTTGGCCATCTTTTTCATGCAACATAGTTGGACTAACTCTCTTAATTTGTCCTTCAGTTTAGAGTGAGGAATAGTTGTGTAGAGGATAGAGAAGTCAAATGTTTAATGCTATTGCAGGAGAAGAGGGACCTAAATTGTATGTACTCTAACAGAGTTCTTCAGAATCCACATCTGATTCACACCACCCCTCGAGTAGCTAGTGTCATCTTATCTCTGAAGCCCGGTTTTGACCGCCGATAGAATACGTTAATAATTTAGAAAGAGGTTTCGTGGAGCATTTCTGAAGACCCAGCAACATAGCACTGTTTGAAAGGACACTTGTGTATTTTAGGAATCCAGTAGAGTGATGGTAGATCCAGTTCTTCATCTTTGGCTGAAATTTCAAAGGAACATAAAACAGAATTATGCTTGTCCAGGATTTCCTCTTTCGCAAGTGTCGTCGGGGTATGGGTCATTATAAAAAAACACGCACTTTTCTGTTATTTCGCAATTAAAAGACAAATATCAACCAAACTGATTGGAGAAAACATGTTTTGCATGAAGGTACATCAGCTCTCTGTAGTTTTACCACCTAAATTCAGATTGGTCCAATAGCGAATTTATACTTGCTACACGAAGACCTGTTTTGTCCTTGGTGTTACGTGTTATTTTTCCAGAATGACTTTCTTTTGGTCAATTGTACAATTCAGATTTTATTCGATCTTTATATTATTTTTGAACTATTCCTAAAATTTTTGCTCGATATACCGGGTATATTGAAATATAAAAAGAAAATTAGAAAAAAACCTGCTGTTATAGATTTTCATGTCTGTGGTGTTACCCTTCCTATTGAGGCTGGTAAGAGTTATCTGTCTTGTCATATTTGAAGTAAAAATAGTTTCTCCCATTGCTTATTTCCTGTTTCATGACATGTGCAGATGACAAAAACAAAAGTGATCCATAAACTAATGTAGAGCCGAAAATGTAAGTGCGATTGGCATAGTATATAAATTGTATGTCTATGGTGTACATCTCACTACTTCTTTTTGTTAGAATTGAACAAAATGTAAAAATACACAATACATTGCATTTGGTATTCTTCACTGGATATACATATAAAATATCGCCAGGGAGACATTATTTTCCTTTTATCATGAAAATACTTACCTGTTTTCTGTGGTGTTACTGTCAATGGTGTTACCATAAAGATTGTGTAACACCACAGACATTTAGCATTAACATTGTGAATAAACACATTATTCCATAAAAGTAATATTCAGAACATAATAATGCTCTTTAACCTATGCAGAAAAATTGTTCAAACATCGTCCTTTATATATAAGATATAGTTTAACAAGCTGGTGGGAGTATACTTTTTAGACCTGGTAACACCAGGGACATATCTTCATAACACCATGGACATATCTTCATAACACCATGGACAAAACTGATATTGCTCATGCATTAAACCAATATGTTGAAAAACTGAATATTGTACTGAAAACAATAAGAAAACAACACATAAAGGTTGATAGTCGTGTTTTTTCTTGAATTAAATGTTTACATTCATGAAGATGTCCCTGGTGTTACTTTTGTCATCTGTGGTGTTACCTCTTTTCAATGGTGTTACCTCATGTAAATTGTTTCATAAAAAGGATAAATGACACAATTGAAATAAATTATATTATAGTTGAATAAAGTTGACTTTGATAACTATGTATAAGTCATATTTTCTTTATATAAAGTGAAACAAAATACAATTATGAAAACTTGTTTGTTTCATAATGCAGCTTAAATGGAATTCCACAACTACATATCCAAATATTGGGAAAAAAAACTAGTGCTCCAAAGAAAATATCTTACATTATGCATAATTTCCATGTATATTATGTATGTAACCACTTTTTACACAAAAATTATTTTTCATTTTCCTAAAAAGAATAATTTTATGTTGGTAACACCACGGACTGAAAGGTATTAGGGGNACTCTGAAGCCCGGTTTTGACCGCCGATAGAATACGTCAATAATTTAGAAAGAGGATTCGTGGAACATTTCTGAAGACCCAGCAACATAGCACTGTTTGAAAGGACACTTGTGTATTTTAGGAATCCAGTAGAGTGATGGTAGATCCAGTTCTTCACCTTTGGCTGAAATTCCAAAGGAACATAAAACAGAATTATGCTTGTCCAGGATTTCCTCTTTCGCAAGTGTCGTCGGGGTATATGCACGGTTGCCAGGTGAATTGACAATACCCAATTCCTTTATCAAGCAGTCTATGTAATGTGATTTACACACAAAAATAATATTGTTAGGGGCCTTGTCGGCGGAGACAATAACATATTTGTCATGAAGGACAGACAAATTATTGATCTGAAAGATGTGGAAAAAAATGAATGATCTGATCATCAGGTTAACAACCAAAATATTGGTACTGTATAATTCGACAAAATTACATTTATAATCATTTAATATAATTATATCATGTATCCTTGACAGATCGGCATTGAGTGAGATGTATTGGTGTCTAAGTATATTGTGTAATATGTTTAGTTTCATTGGATCTTCATTATAATACTCAGGTTTTGTAGATATCATCTTTGATCCTATTATTAAATAACGAAAATGAAGGAGGATTTCTCACTGATATGTCTAGGTTGTTGTTGTAAAGTGAAACGGTGCGATGGAATATTTACATCTGATCATGACTGAAGATAAACAGTTGAACAAATAAGGAGGACATAATTTGCTATGCTTTTGGACAAGACCAGAATCTGATAATTAATTATTTACAAACACAAATTGCCTTCTATCATTTAAAGGAATATTCTAGTCAGTTGAAAAGTTGTTTTAATTCAATTCATTATAACTTTTTATTCATAAATAACTTATTATTTAAAAAAAAAAGCACCTTTATTAACATTAATCTACCCAATTAAAAATGTGAATATTTGGAATTTCCTGTCGTATTGTAAGCAGCCATGACACCTCTTTATGTGACGTCATACTGACTGATCATGCTAGTTGAATAAATAACATGTATCTGACTCTTCCCAACATCGTGCCCGTTTGGTTATGTTTTAATATAAGATCAACTGCAATACAATGTTTATAATCTTATATCGTTCTAATTTTTTTTCTTAATATTCCCATCCAATGTTACATTTTCATGAAACAAAGGAGTTTATTTGTATCGGGAGGGGGGAGGGTCTACGTGTAATGTCATCTCAGAGAATTTCATGTTTTACGTGATTGGTCGTATAGTTTAAATAATTGGGGTACCTGTAAACTGCGAAACGAAACACGAAACGAAATATACCGAAACGAAACGAAACGAAACCAAACGAAACGAAATTCACCGAAACGAAACGAAATTCACCGAAACGAAACGAAATTTACCGAAACGAAACGAAATCGATACGAAACGAAATAAATCGAAACGAAACGAAACGGAATAATACAAAATGAAATAAAACCTATTTTAACGAAACAATTTCTTGGGGAAAGACAAGACAAAAATTAAATGAAAAAAATTAGAGAAAGTATCATTTAAGCGTAGAAAAAGATAGTTCATTGTTTTCCAGGTTATATAAAAAAAATCGTTTTTCATCTAGCAATGACGAAATGATTGATTCATCGATTGTTGACTGCTAAACACCACTGTGGTACATCAGTGATATTCCAGCTATACTGTGCCAAATGACGAAATGAAAATGACTGTTATATGAGGGATAACTTCCTATATACATGGTGATGTTCTGACAATCAGGGTCCTATTTTTGATTATCTGTCTGGCACATGTCTGGCATATGGGGTATACTTTTTGTCACAACTGTCTGAAAAGGGGTATAGGTTTTTGCTTGGATTATTCTTTAAAAATTGGGCCTTATAGAGGCTTTAGTTAGACAACAGTCTGAGATGGGGTCTAAAATTGGCATATTAATCAGTCTGTAAAGGGGTCCCCATTGTTTGGTGCAACAGGCAACTTCAATCGCCAAATTCTACCTTACGGTATATTATTTTTAACAGTCATTAACACAAATGTCTTTTAGTTAATGCCATTTGAATATTCACAGTAACTTGTTAAGACCATGGAGTTTTCCTTTAAATAATTTTTAAGGTAGATCAAAATGTCGTCCGATATATTATATACAATTTTTGTTTCTTAATAAGCCCCTCATGCCAAACTCTGTCAAATCTTTTCGAATGTCACAAAATATTAATATTAGTAGACAATCGTTTGTCCAAATTTTGACATAATTTATGATACAGTAGAATGACCATTAACGCATTCTAACTAAAAGACACATAGAAGAGAATACTCAAAAATAAAATTATATGTGTACTTATATACAGCACGTTCCATCACTTTCCCTACACAACTTAATAATGATCATTTGAAGGACTGCTTTTGTCGTCTTTTTCAAAAGCCGACATGTTGTTTTAAAAAAAAGCATTTCTGCAAGAAAAACTTTAAAAAATAATAGTAAAGGTATACAAATGGCTTAAACTTCAGAAGTACTCTTTAACATTTGATGGATGATGCCGTCATCACCACAAGATGTACATATTTTTAATGTCTGCAAAATATCCTTTTTGTTTATTTGTGATAATTATATAATTAGACGCAAACATTGATACCCCGCTGATGTTTTCCCCCGTTGTAAAGGGGTAGTTTCTGAATAATATATATATATATTTATTTAACATCCTGTTCAGTAATTTAAGATACTAATGTGTCGGTTCTCCATGGTTCATCTTGAGGAACATGACTTGTGTCAGCATCAAATGAAATGGAACAAACTTTTTTATTTATTAAATAGATTTGCCTTAACCTTGTCATCATATATCAATTCATTCGAGTCATTATCATATCAAAGTGGAATAGAAGAATTTTCTGACGTTCCTTTCAATATCTGTGGAATCAATGACCAATAGGATTTCGAATCATTTCTTTGGAATGAGTCTACCAATTTATTTGCACTTAAGAGAACTGTTCATGGACATATTTGATCATATTATTTACCTTGTTGCGGTCATGAGGTTTGTATTTATTCATAGCGATCGACGACTTTTGTTTGTCTTGTAAGTTGTTTTCAATCCGTATCGGATACGGATATCTTTTTATGATGTCGGAATTGAAACATGAGTTATCAGAAGATCTTACTTCAATAATTTTTGAGGGGATATTTCTAGAGAAATTTGTATATTTTAAAGTACGAAAGAAAGGAAAGAAAAATTTGAAGATACCAAAGGATTAATCAGAAACTGTATATTGAAGAAGGATAAACAATAGAAAAAGTACATTAGAACAAACAATGATGTATAAACCATTATATAGAATACTAAAAATCAATTCGAACCCAACTAAAACTCGGGGGTAAGCGCAGGTGCTCAAGAGGGGTAGGTAGTTCCTGGTCCACATGTTGTTATTAACCCAGTGATATATCCGAATGAGCAAAGAATCGGATTGTGATTACGACAAACAGACTATGTCCAAGTCATTTTTGACACAGATATGATATATGAATTTATGATATATGAATTTTAATATACACGTATGGCCATTGTGATTACGACAAATATAATGTATCCAACGTCATTTTTGACACAGATATTCCGTAACGGTTCACCAAGTCATTTATGATATATGAATTTAAATATACACGTATGGCCATGGCATGGATATAAATTCTGATCTGTGTTATTAGTTTTCAATAAGGGATCAACCATTGAAATTTTAGAGCCAGAAATTGTATTCTATATGATACAATAATTTTATTGTTTCATTTTTTTTTTTGGCACACAAAATATAAGTATTTTTTCTTCACATTTTCTATTTCTAAATTGTGTTCAAGAAAATGATTGAAGAGACCAAAGAGGGTTTACAAGCAGAAGCCGTAAATAGACAACAAAATGGCAAACAATAAAAAGGACAAACAATGATAACACTGCACAGAAAACTAAAGATTGAGCCCCACTCAAAAAGGTGATTATTAGTTGGCTTTATCTAACTATGAAGGGTCCCGGTGGCTCAGTGGGTTAGGTAGTTGGATTACATAACAACTCATATACAGGCCTATCATCAATACGGCGTGGGTTCGCGCCCAGCTTTGTAAATTACAAAAAAGGTGCACTCGACTCGCAGTCGCAAGTGATTAAGTTTACAAGTTTCTTGCCCATGGTCGGTGTATTTCTCCGGGTACTCCGGCTTCTTCCACAACTAAAACTGGTCGCCATGATATAGCTGAATATTGCTGAAAGTGGCGTTAAGCAGAATAAATGAAATCAAATCTAACTTTGAGTCTAACCAACGTTAACATAAACAACACGCATCACGTCATCTACATTTCATATTTTACATCATGTATCATGTGCAAAAATAGATAAATATATATAACAAGAACAGTAACACTATAAAGTGAAATAAAAATATCACAGTGTAGGAAAGTTCCACACATTATGCTGTTGTTTGAATATGTTCTCCTGACTGTAGAATATCAATCAATGACAGCCATGGCCGGTCCTTCCTGATCACATCTAAAAACTCATCTTTATCTTCTTTTATATCTACTTTAATAGTTAGGTTTGTGTGACGTGATTGGGCGCCTTTGAAGGACCACAACCGTTTGTTTCCGTCTGTTACCCAGTATTTACCGAATACTTTATACACAGTAATAGGGTCAATGTTAGCTAGAATATTAATATTAAACTCCAAGTTAGTCTGTAGATTTTGAAAGAAATCAGTTATTGTTATATTCTCCTTAGTATAACGTATGTCTGATGGATTAAGTTCCGTTTGATTTCTGTGAGTGCTTAGTGACCTCATTAGACGTGTCAACTCAGAGGAATCAGAGACAGGAGACATACTACTTGAAGAGGAAATCGGTCTACGATATAGTTCCGTTGTACCATACTGGTTTGAAGGGAATACAGATGGTACACTACAAGTGCTGTTGTTGAATGTTCTGTTGGCTGGCTGGTAGGAAGTCGTAGCGTCTGGATCAATGCTTGCTACCTGATGATGCCATCTGCCGCTGGCAGATTTTCCCGTGGAAAACCTCACAGTTCGGCCGCCATTTTTTGAATTTAGTTTTCCTGAAAAAATGGAATATGTTTGTTTGACCCAAATGGTTGAACATTTGCCCAATTTTTCAAGATGTCGAAATACCCAGAGTCGTCTGTTATCGGCAGTTACCCATTTCCCATTCATCCAAATAACTTTAATGGTAGGTACATCAGATATTCTACATCTCCCTTCAACTAATTCGTCAAGTGTTTCACCAAGATTCTTGTTTCGGTGACAGCTTCTTTGATTAAAAACGTTGTTTATTTTAGCTTGACTGAAACATATCTCTGACGGTTTTAGCTCCATTTTCTGAAATAATATAAATAAAAATCCAACGTGAATCATAAATAACACAACATAATCACAATTATGTCTTTTCTCTATTAACTAATCGTTTAAACATAAACCCACCTTTGACTTGTTATCTGTACGGAGTTTGGAGGAGTGTGAGGGGGCTGGAAGGGTGTGGGGGTTTGGCTGGGTCATCGTGGTCGTAATCATATGGAAGTTGGATTTACAACTACCTATGTAATCTGTGTCTATCACCACTAAAGTTGTGAGTTCGAATCCCGCTCCAGGCGAGGAGTACTCGTTACAACGTAATATGATATGTTTTCTCCGGGTACTTCGGTTTCCTCAGCAAGTAAAACTGACAGCCACGATATCACACAAATATTGTTGGAAGTGGTGTTAAACACCATAGCCATCTATACGGAGTGACGATATACATCAGATTAACGTAATATTAAACTGAAAATAGTAATAGAAGGATATCGTACAAATTTTTCGTAGTTTTGAAGAAAAGGTGAGGGTCTATCATGTCCCCGAGTAATTGTACCACTGAGTCAATCCTCGGTATTTTTTTAAGTCACAAGTGGACATATTTCTCATAGGGGGTCCTCCCGATAGTCCGACGGCCCATTAGTCCGACAACGCATTAGTCCGACAGCCCATTAGTCCGACAACCTATAAATGCAAGAGGCATACCAAGTCTCATTAATATCCTTCAAGGCATTCCGACAGACCATGAGGGTGGTTCCTATATACATGTACCCTATATAACTGAACATCGTCCATACATATCAACTCATCCAATCTAATTAAAATTCGATCTTTGTTTGCTCCCGAGTGTTGCGACATAACTAAACCGGTAGCAATTAAAGATCGAATATTAATTAGATTGCAACTCACCCGTTTTTTTTTCCGAGTCACACCGGTCATGGATTTGCCGAAATGTGTCCTCTTATACCTATTTTGTTCATTGTCAAATAATTGCCTTTGATGTACATGTATGCCCTCCAAAGAAATATTTTCAAAGTATGACCTGTAGTTTATGTCTATATGTGTTCAAAGATAGTTTTAAAGTATACGCGGCACAATTAGCTTATCAAGGACGTTCGGATGGATGATACTACTCTTTAATGAAAAAAATCCCCCTAAAAAATGCCAAAAATATGTTTTTATACTTGAAATTACCACTTAAAAATCAACACTAAAGCAAAAACAACTCTAAATTCTTGACCCGCTTCTGGGTAAAGTAAATTAAAACGTGTTACGGGGACTCTAACTGAATAATAATATGATTTAACAAGGGCAACGCAAAGCGTGGCGTATCCCCTCGCCTAAAAATTTGACCTGGTGACCTTGACAATCAATAGGGTTCCAGATTCTCTTAAGCACTAAGTATGTACCAAGTTTGGTCAAAATCCATTGAAGGAACATCCTTCAATGGATTTTGACCAAACTTGGTACATACTTAGTACTTAAGTGTTCACAAGGATGTTAAGGGGTACAAATTAGACCCTGTGACCTTGACCTTTGACCTATGACCTTGAAAATCAATAGGGTTCCAGACTCTCTTAAGGACTAAGCATGTACCCAGTTTGGTCATAATCCATCGAAGGATGTTGATTCTAGAGTGTTCACAAGAATGTTATGCGGTAAAACATTTGACCCGGTGACCTTGACCGTTGACCTTGAAAATCAACAGGGTTCCAGATTTTCTTAAGGACTAAGTATGTACCAAGTTTGGTGAAAATATATTGAAAGATATTGATTCTAGTGTGTTCACAAGTTGTTACAGTGTAAATATTAGACCCTGTGACCTTGACCTTTGTCCTATGACCTTGAAAATCAATAGGATTCCAGATTCTCTTAAGGACTAAGCATGTACCAAGTTTGGTGAAAATCTATTGAAAGATATTGATTCTAGTGTGTTCACAAGATGTTACAGGGTAAAAATTAGACCCTGTGACCTTGACCTTTGTCCTATGACCTTGAAAATCAATAGGGTTCCAGATTCTATTAAGGACTAAGTATGTACCAAGATTGGTCAAAATCCATTGAAGGATGTTGATTGTAGAGTGTTCACAAGGGTGTTACGGACGGACGGATGGACGGTAGCGTTACTATATCCTTTCGCAACTTCGTTGGCGAGGGGATAAAAAAGGGATATCATGTATGAATTTTATTAAATTTAATTATATGATAGCATTATACATAATTGATTGATTGATTGATTGATTGATTGATTAACGTCCAGCGAGCAGTATTTCAGCCATATTCAGGACGAAAACAAGTTTACAAACAAAAATTCAGAAAGAAGGCCCTGGAATGGGTCAACATGGGCAACGACTTTTCACTGCTATGTTGGGTAGGGTCGGAAAATTTAGTCGAGGTAGGGGCCCAATGGCCTCCTCTTAACGAACTCTGCCGGGGGATCTTTAATGTGCAAAGAGCGTGGCATTCTCTCAACACTTGACCTAGGTTTTCCTTCTCTTCCAAAGGACAAGTTGGTCAAATGTTTATTCCCCGGGATTCCAACGGGTGACCCCGATAGTCGACTTATACGATAAGCGCATGCGCAGGTATGGTGCCTATTCTAACCCCGACACATCCTCTGGGAGAGGGAACATCATACATGTATACGTTTAGCGATAAATTCAGCAAAAATGAAGCCTAATGGTAGCAACATTATATAGACGCACGTCCCATCGGTAAATGTAAGCATTTTCACATTTGCATTGAGATCAGAAATTGAAATTCAACGGATTGACCGCAGTCGCAGACCCCCTCTGGACCCGCTACTTTAAACGAAAAACATGGATTGTTTACTTTCTAATTCAATAAACGAAACGGAACCGTAAAGTATTTAAAGTGACGAGAAACAAACCGTTTCGTTTCGTTTTGTTCCTTGTAATAGTAGTCCCCATTCCTAACTGACCCAAAAGGTAATTAAACATGTATCACCCGAGCGTACACTTTTTCTATTTCCCAACTAACTGACACCCCCGAAGACTTCCATAAAGACGGGGACTACTATTACAAGGAAAGAAACTAAACCAGAAAAGGAAACTAATAGTAACAAGAATTCTGAGAGTATTGCACATAGCAATACATTGTCCCCTACCGGCCGCAAAAATCAGAGGACCTAAAATATTAGAAGTATCACCTTGCAGTGACTAGATTTTAAATTACAAGTTCAAGGGCGATAACTCAGCCAAAAATCATTCGATCAGAACGAAATTCGAACTTAAACTGTAACTCATCTAGATATAGCCACATACCAAATATCAAGTCAATATATCAAAGGACGTCAAAAAAAAAGTCCGGACAACTTTAAATTTGAACAAAAAATACAAGTTCAAGGGCCATAACTCAGCCAAAAATCATTCGATCGGTAGGAAATTCGAACTTAAACTTTAACTCATCTAGATATAGCCACATACTAAATATCAAGTCAATATAACAAAGGATGTAAAAAAAATCCGGAAAACTTGAAATTTGAAAAAAAAAAATCAGCCAAAAATCATTCCACCGGTGTTACATCCTAGTTTTTTCCCCATACTAGAATTTCCCCCCGGAAAAATAGGTATATACTCAAATTTCCCCCCGGAAAATCTAGTATATACCAGATTTCCCCCCGGGGAAAAATTGGTATATACCCAGTTTTCCCTCCACGGAAAATCTGGTATGCGTATACACATACTTACTTTTCCCCCATACTGGTTTTTCCCCCTTATGAAGTTAAAGTTTTACAGCATCAACATTCATCTGATCATTAATTTCTCGATTCCTTACATTTTAATTATACATAAATGGAGTTTTAATATCAGTGATAAGACTATATATGCTGAATTAATTATTCAAATCGAAGCCGAATTTCATTCGAACGCAGCGTTACACTTATTCCTGGAACAAATTTAATAATGACGATTCTAATCGCAATTGAAATTTATTATCGATTTTGTGATGTGCATTTAATTCTCATTCAATGCCCATTATTTTTTACATTTATGTAAACTAGGCACAACGCTACACTGGATGCATTCTCATGTCTGGGAGCCTAGTCTAGCGTACATTTCACTGATCAAAGTATACTTCATTGCCTGAGGCTAGCTCCAGCCTTCCTTGGGGCAGGGATCATATATTTGGTCCCAGTTGGGGTCAGGATTTTATCACCGTTCATTAAAGACCCACTGATTTACCTAGGTAGTGACACACTCTATGATCTAATGTTTGTCTCTGACACATTCCCCGTTTCGCTTCTCGATTCTATCGAGGTCAGTGCTAGAAATATTATCCCAGCTTCAATGGTTTGTGTATATTGTTAATGTGTTATAACTATTTATCATATATTTAGTGGTAAATACAGTAGTTTTGAGGGGCCCGGGTGGTCATTGAGTTAGGTGGCTGGATCTAACAACTCATACAAGCCTATCACCAATACGGCGTGGGTTCGCGCCCGGCTGTGTAAATTACAAAAAAAGGGTGCATTCGACTCGCAACCGCAATTGATAAAGTTTACCAGTTGCTTGCCCATGGTCGATGGTTCTCTCCGGGTACTCCGGCTTCCTGCAGCACTAAAACTGGTCGCCATGATATAGCTAAAATATTGTTGAAAGTGGCGTTAAACACCAAAAATAAATCAATCAATCAATCAGTAGTTTTGAATATTTGATAAAGTGCCATATACAAAAAATGTACATACCCTTTATCATACCACTACCCTGTATACTCTCCTGTTTAAATATATGATAAAGTGTATAAAACATGGCAAAATCCGTATCATATACCATATCACCCTCTACCAATATCATCCCTCGGGCCTAAAGGCCCTCTGG
>MJUT01007266.1:78509-92218 GCA_002080005.1 Gigantidas platifrons
GGGGGGGGGTGGCATCCCTGGGCCCATGAGTTTAGGGGGCCCACAAGCCAAACGGGGGAAAATAAACGAGGGTGTACCTTGAGCAAGGCAGGCAAAATAAAATGTGTGCTTTCGTGAATATGTGTGTGACAATATCGTGTAGTACCGTGGTGGATTTAGTTTGAGTATCATTATTTGGAGAATTGGAGGAAGGGGGGCCAAGTTTTCTTTTGCTCAGGGGCCCAAAATTTCTTTTGGCGGCCCTGCTTGTGATTATCACCTAAAATTCAGGAAGAGTTTGAAGATACCAAAGAGGTAATCAGAAGTCGTAAATCATAGAAGTATAAGCAACACAAGAGAAAGAGACAACAATGACAATAGGAAAGTCACAAATGTACATATATCACAACAAATCTATAGTAATGTACACCCAGAGGATGAAAGACAATATCTCCAGGAAAATCTAGACTTCGGCTCGGCGTGCTCACCTATAGAATAAAAACGTAGATACCAAATTTAGTGTGCGCTACACTCATCAGATGATTTGATGGTACACATACAAGATAAAAGGAGATATGTGTGCCCCTTGTACATACTGCCTGATCTATTGTTTTTACACTGCTTCTCATCTCCTCATTAGTGTAACTATATAAATATAAGTTTCAGTGCAACATAAGTATTTTGTATTATACAGTCATGTGTATTGATAAAAGGAAAAAAAAACAATGTCAGAACATTTCCAAAATCCAATCACAAATACACCATCATGACCACTCATTTAATACAGGCATCTTAATACAGGGTGATGGGGTTAAAGCTAGTTTTATGGGCATCTCATATGCTTTATAATTTTTTAAGGGTCCTGGAATATGTGTATATAATGATGCAGTGTTTACAGACAAGGATTGGGAAGGAATTAGAACTATTTATAACAGCATCAAAGAAGAAGATTGTCTTAAAGTTGGCAGATTTGGACTTGGATTCAAATCAGTATTTCACATGACAGGTACAGTATTAAATAATAACTTGTATTATATATATATGTGACCTTAATTTTTATTTCCCTACACAGTGTATTTCATATCAATTAAACCTGTATTAAGCGGCCACCTGTCTTATGTGACCATATTTGTTCACAAATTTGGTACCAAAGCAAACTTGGTACATACTTAATCCTTAAGAAAATCTGGACCCCTATTGATTTTCAAGGTCATAGGTTAAAGGTCAAGGTCACCGGGTCAAATTGTTTACTGCATAACATCCTTGTGAACACTCTAGAATCAACATCCTTTAGTGGATTTTGACCAAACTTGGTGCATACTTAGTCCTTAGAAGAGTCTGGAACCCTATTAATTTTCAAGGTCATAGGTCAAAGATGAAGGTGACTGGGTGTAATTTTTACCCTGTAACATCCTTGTGAACACTCTAG
This sequence comes from Gigantidas platifrons, assembly GCA_002080005.1. Lineage (NCBI taxonomy): Eukaryota > Metazoa > Mollusca > Bivalvia > Mytilida > Modiolidae > Gigantidas > Gigantidas platifrons. The sequence continues at coordinate 79,918 of MJUT01007266.1, forward strand.
AATCAACAGCCTTCAATTGATTTTGACCAAACTTGGCATATACTTAGTCCTTGAAACAATCTAGAGCCCTATTGATTTTCAAGGTCATAGGTCAAAGGTCAAGGTCACCGGGTTAAATTTGTTACGGTCTATGTAACATTTTTGTGAACACTCTAGAATCAACATCTTTCAATGGATTTTGACCAAACATGGTACATTCTTAGTCCTTATGTGAGTCTGGAACTTTATTGATTCTCAAGGTCAAAGGTCAAGGTCACAAGGTCTAATGTTTCCCCTGTAACATCCTTGTGAACACTCTAGAATAAACATCCTTCAATGGATTTTTACCAAACTTAGTCCTTAAGAGAATCTGGAACCCTATCGATTTTCAAGGTCAGGTCAAAGGTCAAATTTTTAGGCGAGGGGTTACGCCACGCTTTGCGTTGCCCTTGTTGTAATTTACAAAGCCAAGCATGATTGTGTTACATGTAGATGTATAATATAATGAACTTCTAAAGAATTGATATACATTTAGTGTAAGATTCTTACAGATATAAATATAAGGTGTTAAAGTATGAAGGATGTGTATTAATGGATTCTTACAGATACAAATATAAGGTGTTTATGAAGGATGCATATTAACAGATTCTTACAGATACAAATATAAGGTGTTTATGAAGGATGCTTATTAATGGGTTCTGTTGATTGTTGGCACATTATGTATTCCATAGTTAAAATATTTAAAGGTAATGTTTGTTTATTTGTAACCAATCAAGCATTAAAGCATAAATAATGCTCCATCTTAATTTCAATTGCTTAACAGATAATATCTGCAACTTATCAGCATATGTTAAGCTATCAACTATTACATCCCTACAATTTTTTTTTCTCAATATTTAGATAATCCAGTTGTAATAAGTGGTGACAGTCTTCTGATTATTGATCCTCGAAAATCTGAGAAAAATGAAGATGAATGTTGGTCCATTAGCTTGACGGAATTAAATGAAATACATAGTCCAAGAAAAACCTTGACTTGTATATTCAATAGGTTTAAATTTAACGAGAGCGTTTTAGAGAAAGGAGAATACAACGGAACTCTATTCTGGTTTCCTCTTCGGCAAATACCCAGTACACTGTGTTCAACTGTTTACACAAACAAGAAAGCAAAGTCACTTTTCAATTCCTTCCTAAGAGAGTCATCGTATAACCTGTTGTTCTTATCAAATTTAGAGAAAATCAAGATATATAATGCAAGGGATGACTTGCCAAAGTTTACTATTGAAATGTATGGGACCCAAAAGAAAGAGTTTAATATAACAAGGAGAACATTTCGTGATGACCTTGCAAAACTGGAAAAAAAATTGCCTACCAATACCATTAAAGTTCAATTCGAAGCCGTGATTAGAACAAACGATGCTGAAAATCATTATGCAATCGTCAGTTGTTTAACGGGAACAGAAGCCATGTCTGAAAGAATGAAAAGTTTATTAAACGATAAAGAATTGAGCTACAGCCCCTACACTAGTGTGGCCTATTGTACGAAATCTGACAGTACAGCAAAGCCAGGCCATGTGTTTTGCTTTCTACCATTGCCCATACCCCACAAGAGCATGACGGGACTGCCAGTACATGTTAATGGGTTCTTCGATCTTGAAGACAATAGACGTCATCTGAAGTTGGCAGATGCCAATAATGAAACTGAACAAAGTGACAAGGGTTTGATGTGGAATAAGGGATTGATTCAAGAATTTCTGCCTGATTCATACTATGCTCTGGTTCAGCTTTTGAAAGAAAAATCTATGAAAAACGCAAATAGGTTCGTTGACGATGTTTACAGATCTATTCCTGACCCAGATGTGGTTGATTTGAACTGGTATCCACTTATAAAAACATTGTATAAAAAACTGCTGGATGGAGCGTTTTTTTATACAAAACAGGGAGATGGTAAATGGATAAACCAGTGTGAATCTTTATTTTCTGTATTTGATGAAAAGATCGGTGATGATATACGAAACAATATCGAGGCATTTTTACTAGATCATGGTGAAAATTTAGTGATGTTGCCAAGCCACATAGTTAGAGTTATGAAGCATATGAATCAATCGCCTGATCTTATTTCCCAGAAAACTGTACGGGACAAACTGAAGAGGTCACATGTATGGCAAACATACACATTTGAGAAACAACTGAAGATATTAACATTTATTCTTCAAGACCGAGATTATGAAGATTTGAGAATGCTAAAACTACTGCCGTTAAACAACAAGACATTCACATCATTTTCAATGGATGTAGAGGAACTGTATGTTTTGGGAGATGAAGCAGACAAGCTTTTCCCTGGAATGGATAAAAGATTGATATCTAAAGCAAAAGTGTCAGATGTTGTGTGGCAGCATTTAGCAACAGTGGCAAAGAGAGGTAAATTGCACAATTTTCTATATTAGTTTACTAACACTTATTTTATCTTTTACCAGTACCTTATATGATACAAGGACCGGGTGGGTCAATGAGTTAGGTAGTTGGATTACCTAACAACTCATACAAGCGTATCACCAATACGGCGTGGGTTTGTGGCCAGCTTTGTAAATCACAAAAAGGGTGCACTTGACTCTCAGCCACAAATGATAAAGTTTACCAGTTGCTTGCCCATGATTGGTGGTTCTCTCTGGTTACTCTGGTTTCTTCCAACACTAAAACTGGTTGCCATGATATAGCTGAAATATTGCTGAAAGTGGTGTTAAGCACAATAAATCAAATTAAATCTTTAATCAAATTTATATCATAGATTTTGTCTGTGGTGGTGGACCGTGTCATGGTATACTCTATTAACCTTATATGATAACCTGGAAATTTACTGAAATATGACGCCAACTTTCTACCAGCCTCTACGACAAAAGAAACGATTTCAAAATTGCCCACACCTTGATAGTAATAAACCAACCGCTCTCGTGGAGTTTATATTCCACATACTTTACACTCCAGTTTGCATTCAGAAATTTTACAATGTCATCTTCTGAGATCTAACCTGTTAAGTCAAAATTCGGTTCATCTTCCCAATGATCCAAATATTTTTCTGGTACATTGATGATTGGTTGGTGTTTAGCACTAACTTTTTTCAGGATGGTATCAACACTTTGTAAAAATGTAATATGGCACTTGTGTAGAGATGAGTAAAAGATTTTATCCTGCAATCAGTATATTTGCTGTACAAATATGCTATACGAATAAATTTTTGCTTTTTTCGTACTAGACGAATAACCTTTTCGCACTATACGAATAAACTTTTCAGCCTACGAATAAACTTTCCTGGTATCCTGTAGCTATGTACAGCGGAGGGCGCAGACAAGTATGAAACTGGTACTAATGTAACACGGACCACGAAGAAGACACCCTTGACAACATTTATGAAAGGCGAGGAATGACACTTGTTTCTGTCCTTTTTGTTTAAATCTGACAACTTTTCCGACTTTTTTGACTTTGCAGGATAAACACAAAATACGTACATTGTCGTTAAATATAAAATTCATTTGTACTCGCTGCGAAACAGGCCTGAAGAGCTCGCCATAGGCTCGCTATTCTGCCTGTTTCTAAAGCTCGTAGAAATAAATTTTGTATTTACTGACAATGTACGTATATTGTATATGTATTGACAATTAGATTTTGGTTCAATGTTGATTATTGTTTCCTAATTATGTTTTTAATGAACTTTTGTGCTATCTAATATTTAAGTGATGGTCAAGACCATTAGCTCTATATTTATTGAACTAATATAGATTGTAATATATTTTTTTTCTTTCTTTCTTCACATTTCTTTCTATTTGCTTTAATTGTCCTTGGCATTGATTATTATTAGAGAAATAAGTTTTCATATCAGTTATATTTAGTATATAGTTTTAATTAATCTGTTATGTAAAGTAACAAAATGAAACAACCAACAATCAATTAAGTTGTTGTACTTTAATGAAATAGCAAAATATATTAACTAATAATATACAATTTGGTTGTTTCGAATCATGTCAATTCCGACCACGTTCCGTCTTTTTTGTGTCTTGACGTCTGAACAAATAGGCAGGCGACTTCCGGTGTTTACGCTATTACTGTGACAACGTCAGCATATCATAGTCGTAGATGCAGTAGATTATAAGTAATTGTAATATGGAGATGCCAAGGAAACCGCTGAATAAATACTGGTGTTCGGTACCCCACTATCTGTCTTGTATAACAAATATATACATAAAGGCAGATCGTTTTCCTTTCATGATGCTGACAGCCGCAAGTAAAGAAAGAAAACAAATTTAATTTTAAAGAAGTATTTGTCTCTGCGTTGAAGTCTTTGATACAAATAAAATAATTTAATTGATATCTGTCTTTTACTGGAAAGGTTAAGATATTTTTAACTTGAGAATCGAACGTTAAAACGGCACATATCGATTGGAGTTTTTGTTGTGTACATTGACACCGGAAGCTCAGGACCAGCAGTTCCGTCGAAATCACGTGATCTGGCAGCCGAAAATAACAAAATTTTGACGGAATGGAAATGATTCGAAACAACCGAATTACAAAATCAAATTTATAAAGTTTACAACTTGCCTGAATGTTCACAATTAAGTTCCTTGGAATAAATGTCCTTTTCTATTTCTGGAAGAAGTTTGATACATTTCGAATGAAATTGAATTCATATTGGCTTATAATATCCTTTGGTCCCAATCCACAAAGACTTACTGCTCTCAAATTTGCTGATCCTTATATAGGCAGGTAAAAAATTTAGAACATTTAGGTATAATCTTTCTCTAATTGACCAATAAAACTCATGTGCAATACCATCTCTATCTTTGTCAACAACACAATATTCTCCATTAAAACAATTAATACATCAAATCCAACACATATACAAACCAAATCTTACTACAAGCATTCATTTAGGCAGTTGTATCTTATTTTTATAAATTATTTCAGGATTATTCCAACTGAGGTTGTTATCAAATGATGCTTTACCGGATATGTTAAAAGAAACACTTGATATAAATTGTATCAAAATGGAAAATGGCTGCCTTTTACCTGGTCCAGCGTTAGGAATTGAATGGATCAAAGATGTATGGGATCACATTGTATCAAGAAAGTATATAAATTTAGATCAGTTTCATAGTGTGTCACTGATTCCAGTAATAACAACGGTGAAAAAAAAAATAAAAAAGGCAGTCGTCCATCAATCAAGATGTACATTCTTAGATCTGAAAGGAAATTACATGTTGTCAAATGATTCTGAAACCCCACAGGGATGCTCTTTAGAAAAAATAATGAAACTATCTGGCACTCGAATTATATCGGAACATCAAACGATAGAATTTCCACACCTGGATATAATTGGCAAATACATCAAGCGAAATATACCGGCAAATGTTCTCAATTGTTTCAAAGCTGCATCCTGTTCTGTACGATGGCAAGAAATCGCAAACTCTATAAATGAAAAATGTGACAAACAAGAAATGTCATATTTATCTGATTATCTTAGCCATCACAATCTCAACATCTCTGTTGATGCAAATAGACTGTTGCAAAGGCTGCAAATATTCAAACAGTCTGATCATGTACATGACGAAGAAATGGTTTCAATAAAGGAAAACCATTTATCACTCGAACCATGCGACTTTCCAAAGAATTTGACTTATCCCAGAAAATTTTTATTAGCAAAACATTTACCTTTAGTGAAACAACTTGGTGGGTCGGTAATTAGTGAAAGTGAGTGTTTGTCTGAAACTCTTGATCTGATGTTGAAACCAATCACACATTACTCTCTCGATGACAAGAGAAAGATGATGATTCATCTAAAAGATAGACCTACTCTGCTAGAAACTGTTCTACATAAGGCTGTAGAAGTTAAATTTGTACCTGATACAAATGGAGTAATATGTCGAGTGAAGGACATGTACAATCCGTCTTCACAATTTCTGAGAGAAATTCTCCATGGGGAAGAAGGCATGTTTCCAGATGAGTCATTTATGAAAAAATATGGATTGACAAATACAGATTTTATGACGAAATTAGGGATAAAAACCAAGGATAATATATCTGAAGAAATCATAAGAATAGCGAGAAGCATAGATCAAAATCACACATCTAGCGACAAAACCATCTTGAAGGCAAAAGCTCTTGTCAAGTATATGACACAATATCCTCTCAATATTAACAATGATATTTTAAAAAGAATCCAAGATTATAAATGGGTTCCATGTCATTCTAGAAAATCAGAAGGGTATCCATCTAATCTATGTTGGGTTCATGATCAAATGAATAACTTATACCGACCAACTGAAGTCAAAAGCTTAAAGTTTAAGAGTCTAGTTGGATCAGTTGTCCCACTTATTGGCATAGGGTACAACATTGAGCACGTAGCTACATATTATGGATGGTTTAACCCACCGACTCAAGAACTTGTAATTAAACATTTTGAGTGTGTTATCAACGCATATACGCAAAAGGAAAATACAGATTTTTTGTATATTTCCAAGGAGATTTGGAAGTATATTGATGATTTAAGAAGAGCACCTGTCCTATATAAAACAAGTATAGACAAACTAAGCCGGTTGGCATGTATTCCAACAAACAATTGCGGATTTAAGTCTTCAAATGAGGTAGTACTTGAGTTAGGGAGCCATAATACCGTTAATTTAGAACCGTATATTTATGAGCTTTCCAGTAATGTAAAAGACTATTGTGATACATTCATCGCCTTGGGCGTGAAAGAATGTGTCAATGCTGAACATCTTAAAGCAATACTTAGATGTCTGAATAGTAAGCATAGGCAATCAACAAAGACATCTGTGAAGCCTAACCAGGTGAGGAAAGATAGAAAGTTTGCAATTAATATTTTGTCCGTCATCGTCGACTTAGACATTGATGTGTCTGATCTGACAAATGTGTTGGTTCCAATAGCTTCAAATGGTGATGATCAGCTTATCTTTAAATGTATAAAGCAATGTATTTATGCAGTAGGGCAAAATTACAATATAGTAAATAAGATGAATTTATCAATAGATATAAATGGAGATGACAATGAGGATGCAGTTTTTTATGTACATCATGATATGATACCTTTAGCAGCAAAGTTGGGAGTGGTGTCTTCCAAAAAACACTTTATGTTAAATCAAAATACTACTGCGTTGCCATGGGGCCAGAGTGAGCCCATGACCTTAAGAATTTCTAGTTTATTGAAAAGTTATACCGATGGCCTTGCTGTTTTTAAGGAATTAATACAAAATGCTGATGATGCAGGAGCTACAAAGGTATGCTTCTTGTATGATGAAAGAGACAACCTGGATTGTAGAGATGGATTGTTTGATAAAGGCATGGTTGAATGTCAAGGTCAATCGTTGTTTGTGTATAACAATGCTGTATTTAAAGATCATGACTTTAAGAACCTCATTAAACTTGGTTTAAACACAAAAAGTTCGGAAAAAAGTAAAATTGGGAAATTTGGATTAAGATTTTGTTCGGTCTACAACCTGACAGATGTTCCATGTATTCTAAGCAATAAAACATTTGTTGTGTTAGACCCACATTTTCACCATCTGGGGGATTTTATCCTTGAGAACAACCCAGGTATACGGGTACCATTGACAGAGAACTATATAACAGAATTTCCAAATCAGTTTAAGCCATACCACAATATGTTTGGGTGCAAATTAAGGGACTGTACAACAAAAGGATATGATGGGACATTATTCCGGCTACCCTTAAGAACCAGGCGACAAGCATCGGAGAGTAAAATAAAATCTTTAGAATACTCAAAAAGGGAAATGAAGGAGCTTTTAAAAACGTTTGTTGACTCTGCTGCAAACCTGATGCTCTTTACCCAGAATGTTTTAGAAATATCAGTGTATCATCTACATCCAAAGAGTACAAATCCGGATAACGAGAAACAACTTTTGTTCAGAACGTCCAAGTCGTACTATTGTCCAAATGATGGTTCAGACCAAAATTATTTAAATCTGGTTACAACTGCAATGAAGTCCGATGTGGTTTCAAAACTGAAGTTGCCGAAACAAATTGTTGATATTGATATCAAAGTAGATAGACGAATGCAAAAACTGTTACCAGAAACTAAACCGGTAGAATATCGTTCATCCTGGATATTGTCATGGGGTACAGGCAATCAGTCATACCAGTTAGCAAAGACATTAGAACACAATGGTGCAGTACCTATTAGAACAGTTGCAGTACCGGTAAAGAGAGATAGAGAAGAAATAGTATCATTTGTTGGAATGTCTGCGTTACCAGAAGGATTTTATAAATGCGGTCATATTTTTTGTTTTCTTCCACTACCACTTGAAACAGATCTGTCACTGCACATCAATGGTTGTTTTATGGTTGAATCTGACAGAAAAAGTATCATACGTTCTAACAGAGCAGAGGACAAAAGTAACGAGAGTGGTAACTGGAATAAAGCAATGTTAGAAGATATTATAAAAAGTGCATACATTGATCTGTTAACTTTTATTGCTTGTAAATCATCTGAAAGAATTACTCAGAGAGATTATTGGATTTTATGGCCTAACCCAAGACGTCATGAAAGTCATGAGTCTGCTTCACTTTTTTATTCGTTTTACAAACATATCCTGAATACAAATGCCACAGTATTCTACAGGAAAAGTTCTGTGGGAAATAAAACGTTTGTCACATCCATAGATAGATGTTTATTTTTGTGTCCAAAATTTAGGAACTCAAGTGAGAATGGTCAGATTGCATACACAAGTATGTTGGCGTTATATAAGGGCGAATATATACTGATGGACCTGCCAACTCAGATTTACCCAAATTTTAAGGAAGCAGATGAACAAAACATCAACAAATTAGATGGTCAGATAATTTCCAAACACAGATGTTTTAGTCAGTATTTTTTTCCTGAAGTTAACAATATCTATTGGCAGAAACCTGGAATGAAAGAACAACATAATAAACTGGTGATGGAAGCACTAGAAGACGAAAATTTACATAAACTTGTGGAAGCAAAGAACTGTATACATGTAAAGAACTCTGATATTCTTAGAAAGCCCAAAGATCTGGTGTTTGAAAAAGGGTCAGTAAGTGCACTGTTCACACAAAGCGATGGCCGGTTTCCAATTCCAGCATATGGCAAGTATGAACATACTTTGCTGAAAATGAAAATGATGGATGATACGATGACATCCACTTTATTGATAGAACGAGCAAATACTCTACAATCTATGTTGGATGAGAAGGCGATTAAGAGATCAAAGGAGATTATGCTTTACCTACACAGATCTGTGGAGAAACATGATGATGTATTGGATGAATTAAAAAACATCAAATTTCTCCCGGTCATGACAAAACCTAGTGAATGGCATCTGGTTTGGAAACGAGATCGGAGATATGTACATGATGCTTTCTCCTCTCCTGGAACCTTGTTCTCTTCAGTTGACAAATGTCTGATAGGATCAGTGGGATTGGTTTTAGATCCAGTCGAAATGGCTAACAAACCAAGCATTTTAGAAGCTATAGGCATTCAAGAAGTAACAGCCGAACATGTTTTTGATCAGCTGTTAGTACTAGCCAATACAAATTTATCTTCCTCTGTTGGATTGGGAGACATGTGTAGGAAATTATACACATATATTGATAGATATTTAAAAGGCCAGCCAAGCAATATATATGTGAACTACTTTAATCAGTTTTGGACAAGGCGAATCATAGCAATAGGTAAAGAAATGATAGAACCATCCAAAGTAGCGCTGCGGTTAACAGGAATGTGTCGTCCTTACCTTTATGAAATGCCTGAGGAATATAGCAAATATGAAAATTTATGGCCATGTGTTGGAATTCCAGAAACATTTAAAAGCACCAAAATAAAAGCTGTATTGCAGGAACACATTAAAACTGTGGGGACAACACAAATGTCACCACTAACAACGAAGTGCATAATTAATATAATACAAAATCTTTGTGACAGTCTCAGATTGGAAGGCGCTAAAATTTCTCAAGAAGAAAGAGGAAGCATTTTCATTCCTGACAGGAATTGTGTAATGAGATCTGTAAGCGATGTCTGTTACGACGAAAAAGACTTCCCATACGACGATGATGATGTTTACATTGTTCATGGTGACATAACACATCAAATAAGTATTGATATGGCAATTGTGACAAAACGTTGTTTATACCTGTTGCGCAATGCAGACGCACTACCATTTGGACAAAAGGAAAAACTTGTCACGAGGTTAAAAGGTCTGCTAAAAGACTATCCAAAAGATCATTCAGTATTGAACGAACTTTTGCAGAACGCAGATGATGCAGGGGCAACTGAAATACACTTTGTTTATGATTTACGACAAGTGCATACGGATCAGTTCTTTGACAAAAAATGCAAGTCACTCCCCACAGGCCCGGCCCTGTGTGTTTACAACAATGCATGTTTTTCACAAGCTGATATAATAGGTATTCAGAATTTGGGAGAAGGAAGTAAGTTGTATGATCGGACAAAAACCGGGCAATTTGGTGTAGGATTTAATGCTGTATATCATCTCACAGATGTACCATCTTTCATAACGCGTGGTCCAGAAATTCCTAGTGGTGGAACGTTTTGTGTCTTTGATCCCCACTGTTGGCATGTTCCTATTGCAACAACTGATGCACCTGGCATGAAGATGAAGCTTTGTAAATTTGAATCGAAATATGAAGACATTTACGACAGATACTTACAGGACATATTGCCAGCAGAAACTGGAACATGGTTCAGATTTCCCCTTAGAACCAATGATCCGGAGTGTAATTCGAAAATCAGCACAAATAGTATAATGAAGAATGATATGATAGAACTTCTAACTAAGATGAAAGAACAAATGAGAAGCAGTCTTTTGTTTTTGTCCAGATTGAAAAAGATAAGTATTTCATACATTCAGGAGGATTGTGAAGTTTTATCTGATACTTATGCCATATCATTACAACATGAGTATCTCCATAATACGACTGAAAACTCCCTTGACAAATTTATCTTGCTAGTGAAAGAAGAATCACAACTTTTGAAGTCAAATGCAAAAAGACTAGACGAAATCAGCGCTCACGAAGTACAATATACAGCCAAGATAGTGGATAATTTAGGAAATTCAGACACATGGTTAATAAGTCAGACGTTTGGGTTTCCAAATACCTGTGACATTCCTGATGAGATAATGCAATCTGCTGTAGATGACGAATTTGGATTTCTACCTAGAGGTGGAACTGCCATGCAAGTTCCCACCGTTACCGACAGTATTGTAATTGATGAAAACCAAAGGCAAATAGATGGCAATGCTTTCTGTTTTCTACCTCTCCCAATCTCAACTGGCTTGCCTTGTCATATTAATGGGCATTTCGCTGTGCATACCAATAGAAATAGCATATTTTGGGGGACGCACAAAGATGATTTTCGATACATCTGGAACAAACTATTACTACAGGAAGTAGTAGCTCATTCATATGCAAATTGTATCCTTTATGCAAGAGATATTTTACCATTGATGTTAAGAGGATGTAGCTGTTTTAAATACTTAGATGTTTTCCTCAGTTATATTCCAGATTACGCCAAACTGGAAAGTAGCATGTGGACAGAACTTGCATTAGAAGTTTTTAGAAACATGTACAACCGGGAATTACAAGTTTTCCCTGTTTTTCCACAATATTCTGATTATATACTGTCAGATGAAATGCACTTGGAAAATGATATGCAGTGTGGAAGAAAGGGAAAACGAAGAGGGTCACATTTAAATTGGACCTCTTTGATGAGTGAGGGTCATGCATTCAGATCATGTTTTGATGATTTAATTTCATATTATAATAATGATAGCTATTACAAAAGTCTAAGCAAAGAAACCATGTATTCCGATGTTAGTATGGTACGAACAGTTTTGGTGGAACTTGGTATGAAATTGATTTGTACCCCTCCATGGATATATAAGAGCATATCAGGCTGTTGCTTGAGTAGTCATGATGAAAGCCATACAACTGATCAAACTGAACATAATAAACCAAGATGTATTGTCATTGAAAAAGTTTCGCCAGATTATGTTTTGGATTTTTTAAAATCCTGGAATACTAACAATATAGATAAATGTCGTATCAATAACGTTGACATTCCTATAAAACGAACAGTATTCAAGACGTCGGACAGACTGTTATGCATTCTCAAATTTTGCATGAAAAAATCGAACATTCAAGACATTGATTTGGTTGAAGCACCATTGGTTGCGACCAACGGAAATGTTCTAGTTACCTTATCAGCTACTACAAATCTTATTCTATCTTCATTTTGTACGTTATTACCTGGCTCAAA
>MJUT01007274.1:0-13120 GCA_002080005.1 Gigantidas platifrons
TGGAACGACTGCCGCCGCAACCACGTCTATTCCTACTACAACTTTCACCACAGAAGGTAAGACGTCATTAAATGTGTTGTTTTGTTTTTGCAACTTTTGAGGATTAACTGGACTAGAAATTATTTGCAATAATATATAGGGATATAAAACATTAGGTAGTTGTTGGTTTGATATCGTAACTTGAATTTGCATACCACTTTTCATTGGCTTTGATATCTTAAGTAACTACCAGTATATGGTCCGATCTAGTATGTGTTCCTATCAATTTGCCCTGATAACTTATGTAATCGGCTAATAGAGTCAGTGATTGTTGTTTAAGGCCAACTCAGCAATTTTTTTAGCTATATCATGGCGAGAACAAGTTTATTTTGAATGATATGATGATGAAGTCCGCTTTATTCTAGACCAACACGCTGAGTTGGATTTATATTGAGTTAGCTCTCTGAAACAAATGTCCTCGGTGAGACATGTCGCATCACTCGGACACATTATTCTGATTTCGAGTCAACCAGCCTTTATTCGTGCTCTTTAATCCTGCGTGCTTGGCAGAGAAGAAACAAATACCAATTTTATAGTCTTTGGTTTGACCCGATCGGGGCTCAATCCCACGATCTCCCGCACTCGAAGCGAGCACGCTAACTATTGTGCCACCGCTGTGGTTCGGCTAATAGAAAAGGCAATATTGGGTTCCTTTGACAGAACAAAATTTGATTGTTACAGGAATTTCACAATTTTAGACATTAGACCGAAAAATTGTATTCGCATTTCATTCTTTTATAGGAGTCGTCGTGATCATGATCGTGTGGTAGTTGGATTTACAATTACTTATGCAATCATTGTCCATCACCACTAACGTTGTGAGTTTGATCCCCGTTCATGGCGAGGTGTACTGGATACAACATTATATGATAAAGTTTGTCAGTGACTTGCAACAGTTCAGTGGTTTTCTGCGGGTATTCCGGTTTCCTCAACCAATAAAACTGGCCTCTATAATATAACTGAAATATTGTTGAAAGTGGCGTTAAACACCATAAACCAACCAACCGATCATTCTTGCATATCGGCTAATTGAATTGCAACTGATGTTTCATTGACAACGAAGGTGCGATTATTCTCTCATTAGTTTTGACATATGCAAATTTGAATTATCATATGAATATGTATAATTTTTATTAACCGAATTGGTGGTGTAATGGTTTGGGTACTTACATCAAGTGTTGTAGATCGTGGGTTTGAACACCGATCAAGTCAAAGCAAAGACATCAAAATGTTTATTTGCTGCATCGTTTCTAAACACGCGGTATTGAGGAGGTGTAGCAAAGAATGGTTGCCTCGGAATCAGGATAATGTTTTCGAGAGGAACGACATTTCTACCAGCTGACTGTTGTTGTAATGAGCTCACACTATAACAATTCAACTCAGCTTGTTCATCTAGTATCTAAGCGTACATTATCATCAGTTCATCAAAATGTTCTAGCCATGATGTAGCTGGAAAAAAATAGCTCATTTGGCGTTAGTGTAAACTATATTTTATTTGAAAGAAAGTCAAACACAAATGACAAGATAGCAAATAGCAGGTGGGATTGGAAAACAAGTGACGTGTCACTTTTACAAATTCCGTTCCCTCATTTGGCGTTGAACAACGATCACTCGTATATATATATAATTACTGAAATATTTTTATCTTCATCTTTTGTCTCAGTGACTACAGAAGTACCTTGTGATTCTATTGAGGGTATGTCAAACCCAGCATTCATTGCTCCCGGTAATATTGAATCGGACGTGCCCGCCGATAATGACATTGAAAATATTAGACCTGGTGGAAGTCCCCTGGTATTTCCTGTGTCAACACCAACAATAACAATGACGTTGAACACAAGGACAGAATTGGGTACCCTGGAAGTATTGAACCCTCTTAGCAGTAATGTCGATAAGTACACCGTCTTTGTGTTGGATACTGGAGACATTATACCTAGATACATAGGAGAAGTAAGTATTCTGATTTTTAATCTGCCCCTTGCGATTTCTAAAAAAAAAAGATTTTTAATCTGCCCCTTACGATTTTTGAAAAAAAAAAGATTTTTAACCTGCCCTTTACGATTTCTGAAAAAAATGTTTTAACCTGCCCCTTACGATTTCTGAAAAAAAAATTAATCTGCCCCTTACGATTTCTGAAAGTGTTACGTTAAGCATTAGCATGATACGGCTGCGGCACGATGACAGAGGTTTCCTCTTGCATCTGTTTTACTGCAACACGAACACCTTAATGATGGAAGAAATCTGATAAAAAAAAACTACCTAAAGCCCACAATAAATCAAAAGACAAAAAATAGCAGCAAAATAACATGAAAAATAGAAATATACCTTCAAAATATGCACACACAAAAAACAACAAACAAACAAACAAAACAAAACAAAATCAGAATCTGGCTGTCTTTTAGCCACCTTGTAATTAGAAAAGCTCATTTCCTTTAATGACTCATAAAAAAACTCATTAAGACTAGAATTTTGTTATAATGAAATAACACATTAAAATTGGATTAAAAATAAGATTTTAAATTTTAGGATTTTGGGACATTTTGGCCCCTTTCTTATGAGTTTATCTCAGAATCCGTAAAACATTTAGAAAATCGGTAGACATATTTGACTACCACAGAGTTTCATCAAAATCAAATAAAAAAAATCAAAATCGGATGCAAAATAAGAAAATCTGTATACCTTTAAAATATCAGAAATTTTGAAATGTTGACCTCCTATAAGTACTTTTTTCAATTTCATAGGGTCAGGCAGTCGTTTCTAGGGTAAACGTGTTAAATTCACTTGAGTTTTATAGTTTACTTTTATCGCGTTTAAAATAATATTCTTTTTAAATTATCTTTTAAATTTTGTTGGTGATTATAAATAAAAATGAAAAGCTAAAAAATATCACTTTGTCGGAAAAGAATTACCTTTGGGGGTCCCCGGATTTCCACTTAAATATAGGTCAAAATAAACAATAAAGAAACACATTTTTATGGAGAAAAGGGGAGAAAAAAACCATGTCCCAAGGGTCTATATTCTAGTATACCTTTATCTTCAAGTTTTATTATTTTATTCTGTCTAATTCCATTCACTCATGTTAAAGAATGACGAGGGTTAAGGCTCTGGTGTTTAACTCCACTTTCAACAATATTTCAGTTATATCGTGGCGGCAAGTTTTATTGGTGGAAGAAATCTGAGAGCCCGGAGAAAACAAAAGTCCTGCCGCAAGTCACTGACAAACTTTATCAAATAATGTTGTATCGAGTACACCCCCACCTAAGTGTGATTCGAATTGACAACTCTAATGGTGATAGGTACTAATTGCATATGTAGTTGTAGATCTAACTACGATAAGATCACAACCACTACGACCCTAAAGAATGATAGGAAAAAACGATATTACACAAGTGGTTGGATACACTCTTGTAACTGTTTCGCCAACATTTTTACATATGAACCTAATATATATATATAACCGCGTATATAGTAGAAATCATCACGTTTATTATATTTCTCTGTCTCTGGGCCTCTCTCTGTAACTCTTTTTTGAAAAGCGTATTGTTAAAATCACAGGCGCTCGTGGCACGGAATTACCCCCCCCCCCCAATTTTTTTTTAACTTTCTGTTAACATACTTATTTTCAATAAAAATTTCTGTATTTCTTTATTATTCCATTTATTTTTCCTTATTTTGACTTGTTCGCGTCAATACTCGTACAATCTTATGTTAACATCAACTTACAAGTGTCGACCCTATTTATTATGTGGATAAAACAAATGATGTTTCACTGAAGTACAGGGAAAGAAAGTAAGAATAAACAGATAAATAACTTTTTTCAAAAAGAAGGAGATAAACATGAAAGTGGTTGTCTTCAAGAAAAGATGTTATCGCACCTTTATCTTCGTGTTTGTATGTCTAATGCTATGAAATAATTATCCTCTTCATCCCCAATGACATAAGGCATCAACCAATTGTTGACGTTTCATTAACTTAATCATTTTTACAGGGTGTGGTTGTTAATTAGCCCTACGCTAAACCTACACACTGTTCGATCGGGTTTTCTTTCTGGGATGTCCTTCCCATAGATGATTGCATTCACCCTGCGCACAAGTTTCATCTATATACCTGGATTTTCGTTCAGGGTTATCTCCCTTAGACTTTCATTTCCCCAGGATATCCACAAGGCAGTTACCGCACATTATTCGACATAAACTACATTACTTCCGTAACTCGACTTCACTCCATTGGGCATGACACTCGGGATCGCACATTTATAGTTATATTAATTAATTATATGTCAATTCAAACTAAAGGTCGCGTTATCTGAGAAGTAACAGAATGAGAATGTATAACCAAAAAAAAAATCATTCATGTATATGTCATTTGGGAAATATAACTTGTTTTCCTATAAAACAAGATTTCATAAATTAAGCAGCATGGGATCCATTTACTGCTTCATTATTTTTTTAATGGCTTGTATTCAGCTTCCAGGGAATCAAACGGTCAGGTTTTTTTTTCTGAAATGGTAACATATAAAAATAGGGGGTTAGGGGTTAGAGTTATGGTGTTTAACGCCACTTTCAACAATATTTTAGTTATATCGGGGATACTGGGAGAAAACCACCGACCTGCCGCAAGTCACTACCCAATTGTTTCACCATAATGTTGTATCGAGTACATCTCGCCTGACCGGGATTCGAACTCACAACGTTAGTGGTGATAGCCTATGCAGCGATTGCATACGTAGTTATAAATCCAAATACCATACGATCTCGACGGCTCCATCATATAAACATATTTTTATCTTTATTTAATTCTTTAAAATTATAATGTGATGAAATCTACGAACTACGGAATCATATTAGGATCATATATTTCTTAAAAATCTAAATGTCAAAATTTTGACTTTTAAAATATATAAAATTTCGACAATATAATCTAGAAATGTCGCCTTTTTAAATCTAGAATGTGTGGAGACCGGTTGAAGTTGATAATCATTCGTGCATGAATATATGTAATAAAATGCAATACCGATAATTTATTTGCATGTTTGAGTAGTAATCACATTCTTTCAATTACTATTTAAGGGAAAAAACTTATCTCAATAATTCATTAAATATATGTACTATTATTTGGATCGCTTGATAAAGGGGAAACCACTCTTATTTACTCGGGAACGACCAATTTACTTTTAGGGGGTATGTTGTTTTTTTTTTTTATTAAAAATATGTTTAATATTAAATTGTGATCCCTTCCAACTAAATCAATAAATTAAAATATCATAATTCATTGGACGTTTTTGTATACATGTATGTATCAATTGACTGATTTTGGTATTTTATAATCTATAAATAAACATCTTGTTTTGGTAAAGGGCACATACTTAAGTCGAGATAAGTAAAGAAATTGGCGACATATCTTTGACATACCGAGCTCTATGTTCCCCAAACGAGTACACCTAAGTTATATCTATGGATAGATCCAGTGGCGTAGCCATGCACTAAATGAAATGGATACTTTAGAGATAAGAGGTTCGACTGGGGTCTGGGACCACAGATCATTTTAAAACCTCATTCCGCTATTGTCTTAGGCTGATATATATTCTGCAAAAGAAATTAGAAACCTGTACGGTATGACATGAGTTTGGCAAACACATGTGACATGATTATTACTTACGGTGTAGGCAAAGAAAAATAACAAGTCATTTGCTGATGTCACCACACATACTCTGCAAATATAACTGTCGTCAGAAGAGAACCAGACCCAATTGATGTTTTGGTTGAAAAAAAACGCGTACACTGAATTCAGTGACATCCATATTCAAGAGCTGAAACTTTGTTTATAGTAACTGGATATTGTAAGTAACGATTGGTTGCGGACCGACTACGAAATGGGGTTGTTTTATTTTTAAAGTAATGGCCCAGGAGCCGAATGGCGAGGGAAATTTAGTCTCAAGACTGGTATTTTTCGCAAATACCCCTCCCAAACATGATATATCTGTTTAATTACACCGAATATTATTTAGAACACTGGCTAAATAAATAATACTTTTTGTTTGTCGTTTTCAGGGCCTAACATTATGTATCTGTTTAATTCTACCCAATGATGTTACATAAAACGCACAACTGATAACATTTTACAAATTTTGTTACTAGCGTCTCGGTGAAGGGTAAAAACGGCAAATACGATTTTGCAAATACCATGAAAAAAAGTTAAATCTTATGCAAATACACCTACATGAAGAAAAAATTCTGCAAATTCACAATGCAAGGCCTGAATTTGTAAAAAATATCACGGCTATTAACCAATCAGAATCCAGCATTCTTTTATAAGGTGTAATTAATATATATGCCTTATGTACAATAAAAACAGTAAGTTTTAAAAGCTGAAATCCCAACATACTTTTTCAATCAAAAGTGTGCATACATTTGTGATAAGTAGTTAAGTAGTATACGGCTATGTTCACTTATCTTATTCAAAGCGACCGAGAAGTAAAAACGTTAAACATCAATTATAAAATATAAAATCAATAATTATTGATACGACAAAAGAAATCTAAATAAAAACGTAGATATCAAATTTAGTGCGCACGACACGTTTCTGGAATAACCTTCACCAGGTACGGTCAAAGTTGAAAGGTTGGAAAATCAAATAATTTAAAATGTATTGGGAGCAAATAAACCAAAGGATCTATTTAAACAGGATAGCCAAAATCGAACATGGCCACCTATGCCCGAGGGAGGAGAGCCTTAGTTTTAACAAGATGAACTGTGAGCTAATGCTCACTTGTAAATAATATCCCCGCATATATGTTCAATGTGTATAAAAAGGAACCAAGTCGGCAAACAGGAAGTAGGAATGTGACAGGTCCAAACACGCTTCCCACGATATAGGATACATATATGAAGTTTGTGACCACATATAAGATTTCTGCCATCAATAGCTACTGAGAAAAATGCGACGAAAACTATCTTGGGACGGACGGACGGACAGACAGACAGAGGTAAAACAGTATACCCATAATTACACTATTTAGGGTCGGTAAATTTCAATAACAAATATATCTAATAAACCATGTCAGTGCCGAAACACTGAAAATAAGCAACTATTTACAATTTGATCTAATGTAAATATATTGTGTTCTAGTTCAATGGAGATGACGTGGTTACTTTCCCAGCAGATACCTTTGCAGAGAAAGTCTTGATTACTCTAACGTCAAAGGTCATTCCAAATAGTCCTTTCTATATAGATGTGGAACTACATGCTTGCTATATTGGTAAGTTTAACGATACATCCTACATGTCTTTCATATCATTAAGTGACACCGAATGATACCCACTTCTTACTCTAAAAAACAGGGGAAAGGGACGTCGTGTGTGTTTCCTGGAGAATCAAACGAACAAGTCGTCCATAGAACGGAACGTAAATGAGTGTTTGGAAATTATCCAGTTCCCTGTACCTAAAATGCAATGTGTGTAAACAATAGCTTGTGTTTTAATGAGTGCTTCCTGGTATCCGGTTGTAAGACAAACTTTTCCGATTGTGGTTGTTAGTTTTATTGTTGAGAAAAACTTGATTACTCAGAGAAAATCACGTTCGTTCCGTAGGTCATGTGCGATATATGATTGAGCAAAAAATAGTACCTGCCTTACAATTATGCAATCTCCGATCCTCTAAAATATACTACCTCTAAAAAAGGAAACCTTGCCAAGGACACATCATCTGGAAAAAAAAGTTACTGATAGAGGAATTTTGTGTATAAAGTCCTAGAAAACTCGTATAATTTTAGAATGAAAATATTGATTAATGTTCCACCCAGACGTAACGGTATATGTTTGTTTGTTTGTTTAATGGCGTGTAACGCCACTTTCAACAATATTTCAGCAATATCGTAGCAGTAAGTATTATTGGTGGAGGAAACCGGAGAACCCGGTGAAAACCAACGACCTGTCTCGAGTCACTGACAAATTTTATCCCATAATGTTGTACACCTCGCCCTGATCGAGATTCGAACTCACAACAACAGTGGTGAAAGGCACTGATTGCATAGGTAATTGTAAATGTTATGTACAAGGACGGTGGACATACCATCTCGTGTACATATAATGTTGAAACTTTAACATGGAATATAGTCATTTCAATTTCCTTTATTGACCTTTAGAATCCATAGTAACAATGCTGAATAATGTCTAGTACCTTTTTTTTTATTGTTGAGTCAACCGGATTTCTGACTGAAGTAACAAACAATCTTTTTACCACATAAGGCTGTATCGTAATCGAGTCCACCTTACCATCTCCTGGAATTTACGTAGTTATGTTTTTTCTTTAAATATTAAACAAAAAACTCAATACAATCGAAGCAGCCAGGTTTTCTTAAAAAAAAATAGTTATTGGTAGATTTGTAATTATTTTTTACATGTTATTTTTTGGATGTTGAAATACTTCAGTAAGACACCGGAGTACTTCTAGAAGAAACCACGGACCTGCTGACATATATAAAGTTGTATCGAGTACACCTTTACTAGAGCGGCAACCGGAGCATTAATAAATGATAGCCACTGATTGCATATGTGGTGTACATGAAACACTACTATGCTAACTCTGTCACAGTGACACCTGCTCTCAAGAATGATGATTAATTTTCATTTATATGTCGTGAAAAAATCAATTTATAGTGGTGGTCAGTTTCATTGGTGGAGGAAACCAGAGTACCCAGAGAAAACCACCGACCTGCCGCAAGTCACTGACAAACTTTATCAAATAATGTTGTATTGAGTACACCTCACCATGGGCGGGATTCGAACTCAAAACTTTAATGGTGATCATTTATATTATATAATGTCTTGCAAAATGTCATAGGGTGTCTAGTGTTGTTTTCTGATCTTGCATAATTTTAATTCTAAGAACTTTCCATGTTAATTTTCAGTACCTACAACTGAGACGACGATAGCTATTGGTGCCACAGCTGTAGGAACAACAATGATTATTACACAAACAGCAGGTGATTATGCTTATTAAACAACGTTTTTCAAAATGTAACCTTAATTTCGATATTTCAGGTGTTTTGCTTTTTATCCAACTTTTAGAACCACATCAGTGGTGTAATGGTCAGGGTGCTCGCCTCGAGTGGTGTAATGGTCAGGGTGCTCGCCTCGAGTGTGGTAATGGTCAGGGTGCTCGCCTCGAGTGGTGTAATGGTCAGGGTGCTCGCCTCGAGTGGTGTAATGGTCAGGGTCCTCGCCTCGAGTGTGGTAGATCATGGGCTCAAGCCCCGATCGGGTCAAAACAAAGACTAAATAATTGATATTTGTGTGTATTGGTCAGGGTGCTCGCCTCAAGTGTGGTAGATCATGGGCTCAAGCCCCGATCGGGTCAAAACAAAGACTAAATAATTGATATGTGTAAGCTGCTTCTCTGCTAAGTACAGAGCATTAAGGAGACAGAGAACAGACTGGTGGCTCGGAATCAGGATAATGTGTCCAAGTGGGGCGACATATCTATCTGCAGACCGCTGTTTCAGCGAGTTAGCACTTTAAAAATTCAACTAAGCGTGTTGATCTAGTACAAAATGAACCTAATCATAATCTCATTGAAAATTAACTTGTTCTCACCATGCTATAGGTGACAAATTGCTGAGTTGGCGTTAAACAACAATCACTCAATCACTCACTATCCAACTTTTCTAACTCAACCTTCTCACGTTTTATCTCTTTACATGTAAAGTGTGTTTATCCTATCTAAGTAAGCACTGGGGTAAAGATGATGATCGTAACTGTAAATTACGGTCATCCCAAGATGGCGGACATGAAATTAGGTAAGAATCTTTTTTGTCGATTAAATTGTTTCTGTAATGTATTTTAAATGACACATGCATTAGAACGATAGTAATCTATGAACTTTTCACAAGGAAATCACAAATTACGACTGAAAATTTTTTATGAAAGAGAAAATCCGATTTAAAAAAATCGCTAAGATGACCGTAACTGAAAACTGCAATTACGGTCATCACAGTTTTCAGTTACGGTCATCTTAGGGATTTTTTAAAATCGGATTTTCTCTTTCATATACATTTTTCAGTCGTAATTTGGAATTTCCTTGTGATAAGTTCATATATTACTATCGTACCAATGCATGTGCCATTTAAAATACATTACAGAAACAATTTTTTTCGACAAAAACGATTCTTACCTGATTCCACGTCCGCCATATTGAGATGACCGTAATTGCAGTTACGGACATCAGCTTTACCCCAGTGAGTAAGGTGTTGGACAAAAGAAATACCGGATAATTTGTTCCTATTCCATAATGAAATTAATGAAGAAGAATAAAAAAAAGAAAGGAAAGCTCTAGGCCACTTTTGTTTTCTGAGACTAACTTTGTATTTGCAAGGTATATTTGTTAAAGACACGAACAATATTAGAAAACATTTTAATTTTTTTTTTATTAACTTTTTTAATACAATTAAATAATATAATAATGATGATAAATACAGTTAGAAGGATAATGGAGATATTCAGATTAGACGCTCCTTGAGTGAGTGAATGATTGCTGTGTATCGCCAACTCAGAAAATTTTCAGCCATATCATGGCGAGAACAATGTAATTTGTAGTGAGATGAATATGAGGTACGCGTTGTACTAGACCAACTGGCTTATAGTGCTAGCTCACTGAAATGAAAGTCCGCGGGTAGACATGTCGCCACACTAAGACACATTATCATGATTCCGAGACAACCAATCTTTGCTGTTTCTTTTTTTTTATTAATGCATGATTAGTGGGAAAGCAACAACTGAAGCTCCTTGGAGCCTGTTGTGAATTTAGATAAATGTTAGACAGAGATTCTGCAAGTTTTATGCATACAACCTTTATAGCTGACCAATGAAAACAAGTAGAGAATAATAAGGTTAAAGGTGAAGTATTAAGCAAAGTATTAATAGAAATGAATAAAGTTTAGAATTGTTTGTTTGATGGTGCTTAAAACTGACCGCCGTGATATAACTGAAATATTGTTGAAAGTGGCGTTAAAACCCATAAACCAAACCAAACCAATTAGAGGGGAAATGTATGTGCACTTATCGTTTCCAATCTTTTCTTCATTACAGAACTTGTTAATATAAACTAATCTACTCATACTAAATATTATATTACAGCTACTACTTCAATTCCAACAATACCTACAACACCAGGTATACCACCAGCACCGGTGACTATCACTGAAGCAGCAGAAACTAGTACAGCTGGTACCGGACCATCAGTATCTGGCACATCAGCGACGGCTGGTACTGGACCCTCAGTGGCTGGCACGACTACCGCCGCAGCAACAACAGCTGGCACCGGACCATCAGTATCTGGCACAGCAGCGACGGCTGGTACTGGACCCACAGTGGCTGGAACTACTGCCGCCGGAGCCACGACAGCTGGCACCGGACCATCAGTATCTGGCACAGCAGCGACGGCTGGTACTGGACCCTCAGTTGCTGGAACGACTGCCGCCGCAGCCACCACAGCTGGCACCGGACCATCAGTATCTGGCACATCAGTGACGGCTGGTACTGGACCCTCAGTGGCTGGAACGACTACCGCCGCGGCCACAACAGCTGGCGCCGTACCATCAGTATCTGGCACAGCAGCGACCGCTGGCACTGGACCCTCAGTGGCTGGAACGACTGCCGCCGCAGCCACAACAGCTGGCACCGGACCATCAGTATCTGGCACAGCAGCGACGGCTGGTACTGGACCCTCAGTGACTGAAACGACTGCCGCCGCAGCAACAACAGGTGGGACCGGACCATCAGTATCTGGCACAGCAGCGACGGCTGGTACTGGACCCTCAGTGGCTGAAACGACTGCCGCCGCAGCAACAACAGCTGGAACCGGACCATCAGTATCTGGCACAGCAGCGACGGCTGGTACTGGACCCACAGTGGCTGGAACGACTGCCGCCGCAGCCACGACAGCTGGCACAGGACCATCAGTATCTGGCACAGCAGCGACGGCTGGTACTGGACCCTCAGTGGCTGGAACGACTGCCGCCGCAGCCACAACAGCTGGCACCGGACCATCAGTATCTGGCACAGCAGTGACGGCTGGTACTGGACCCTCAGTGGCTGAAACGACTGCCGCCGCAGCCACAACAGCTGGCACCGGACCATCAGTATCTGGCACAGCAGCCACGGCTGGTACTGGACCCTCAGTGGCTGGAACGACTTCCTCCGCAGTCACAACAGCTAGCACCGGACCATCAGTATCTGGCACAGCGACGACTGGTACTGGACCCTCTGTGGCTGGAACGACTGCCGCCGCAGCCACAACACCTGGCACCGGACCATCAGTATCTGGCACAGCAGTGACGGCTGGTACTGGAGCGTCAGTGGCTGAAACGACTGCCGCCGCAGCAACAACAGCTGGGACCGGACCATCAGTATCTGGCACAGCAGCGACGGCTGGTACTGGACCATCAGTGGCTGAAACGACTGCCGCCGCAGCAACTACAGCTGGGACCGGACAATCAATATCTGGCACAGCAGCGACGGCTGGTACTGGACCCTCAGTGGCTGGAACGACTACCGCCGCAGCAACAACAGCTGGCACCGGACCATCAGTATCTGGCACAGCAGCGACGGCTGGTACTGGACCCTCAGTGGCTGGAACGACTGCCGCCGCAGCCACAACAGCTGGGACCGGACCATCAGTATCTGGCACAGCAGTGACGGTTGGTACTGGACCCTCAGTGTCTGCAACGACTGCCGCCGCAGCCACAACAGCTGGCACCGGACCATCAGTATCTGGCACAGCAGCAACGGCTGGTACTGGACCCTCAGTGGCTGAAACGACTGCCGTCGCAGCAACAACAGCTGGGACTGGACCATCAGTATCTGGCACAGCAGCGACGGCTGGTACTGGACCCTCAGTGTCTGGAACGACTGCCACCGCAGCCACCACGTCTGGCACCGGACCATCAGTATCTGGCACAGCAGCAACGGCTGGTACTGGACCCTCAGTAGCTGGAACGACTGCCGCCGCAGCCACAACAGCTGGCACCGGACCATCAGTATCTGGCACAGCAGCGACGGCTGGTACTGGACCCTCAGTGGCTGGA
>MJUT01007274.1:14137-26065 GCA_002080005.1 Gigantidas platifrons
ACGGCTGGTACTGGACCCTCAGTGGCTGGAACGACTGCCGCCGCAGTCACGACAGCTGGCACCGGACCATCAGTATCTGGCACAGCAGGAACGGCTGGTACTGGACCTTCAGTGGCTGGAACGACTGCCGCCGCAGCCACAACACCTGTCACCGGACCATCAGTATCTGGCACAGCAGTGACGGCTGGTACTGGACCCTCAGTGGCTGGAACGACTGCCGCCGCAGCCACGACAGCTGGCACCGGACCATCAGTATCTGGCACAGGAGCAACGGCTGGTACTGGACCTTCAGTGGCTGGAACGACTGCCGCCGCAGTCACAACACCTGGCACCGGACCATCAGTATCTGGCACAGCAGTGACGGCTGGTACTGGACCCTCAGTGGCTGGAACGACTGCCGCAGCAACCACGACAGCTGGCACCGGACCATCAGTATCTGGGACAGCAGCGACGGCTGGTACTGGACCCTCAGTGGCTGGAACGACTGCCGCCGCATCCACAACAGCTGGCACCGGATCATCAGTATCTGGCACAGCAGCGACGGCTGGTACTGGACCATCAGTGGTTGGAACGACTGCCGCCGCCGCCACAACAGCTGGCACCGGACCATCAGTATCTGGCACGTCAGCGACGGCTGGTACTGGATCCTCAGTGGCTGGAACGACTGCCGCCGCAGCCACAACAGCTGGCACCGGACCATCAGTATCTGGCACAGCAGCGACGGCTGGTACTGGACCCTCAGTGGTTGGAACGACTGCCCCTGCAGCCACAACAGTTGGCACCGGACCATCAGTATCGGTCACAGAAATTACTGCTGGTACTGGACCCTCAGTGTCTGGAACAACTGCCATTTTCACAACAGGTAAGTAACAACATTATATTTTACTAATAGATTTAGTATTGTACATTTTTTGCCTTCATAACATATTTAATTCTTACATTGTTCATTATATGTCTATATGAGGTGTGTTTAAGAACGAAACTTAAAACAAAATTTTCAATTTTCCTATTGTGAACTTTCCATTTAATATGTGTAGCAATATTCCAGCAATTCCTGCATATTTAGCATATATCTATCAGTTGATACTATATTCCAGAACTGTTGAGGGTTGCCAACAAGAAAGCTTCTGAACCAAGGGTTTCTCACGGCTAAATGGAAGTCATCACTTCGAATGTTTTACTGTCGCCTTCATGACCGTTATGGAATATCTGTGTAACAAATGACCACGGATATGTAGTAAATACTTCCCGGTCCTTTCTTCATTCATGACTTATCACTGGATTTGTAACTATAATAATGAGACGGGTGCCACTAGTGGAGCGAGAACTTCTCACCCTTCGGGAGCATCTGAGCTCACCCCCGGTTTATAGTGGGGTTCCTGTTACTCGATCTTTAGTTTTATGTGTATGTTTTGTAGGTCGTTGTTTGTCCTTTTGTCCTTTTTTTCTTTTGGCAATTGCGTTGTCTGTCCTTCGATTTACGGATTCTGATTACCCCTTTGGTATCTTCAAACTCTTCTTACGGATTGATGTTAATAGTGACTTCTTGATTTTTGGATATTCTTCAATGCTTTTTTAAATTCCGAGTTTATGCAAAAACTTATGACATGAAAACCCCTTAAATTCCACATTCACGTATACTTGATGATTCAAAATCAACCAAGCTTTTCTAATTGAAATCCACACGAAAATTAATAAAATGACTTAGCATATGATGCATACATTTTAACAATTGCCTCAAATTTATCGACAGCAATGATAATATTTCTACCAGACTCATGACTATAGACACAAACTTCAATTTTGACCATCTTAACTTGTCCATAACTTTATGGAGCAGGAACTGCCTACCCTTCCGGAGCACCTGAAATGACACAGGTTTTTAGTGGGGTTCGTGTTAATCGACCTATAGTTTTATGTGAATGTTTTGTAGATCGTTGTTTGTCCTTTTGTACCTTTTCTTTTGGCTATTGTGTTGTCTGTCCTTCTTCGATATACGGATTCTGATTACCCCTTCGTTCTGTGCATTTTATTTGTTTCACGTCCTACTGGAATGTTATCATTCACATCACATTCTTTTGTTACTAGATATTTATATTTGTTATTTCCAGTTACAGAAGTGGCAGTAACATTGTCTACATCCACACCAGGTTAGTGGGTATTGCATATTTAAGGAATATCAAAAAGCAACACACAAGTTTATTTTTTATTATGCTTAATAATAATATTAATAATAAATGGGGCCGTCGTGGTCGTGATCGTATGGTAGTTGGGTTTACAACTACCTATGGAATCAGTGCGTAGCAACGCTAAAGGTCTGGGTTCGAACCCCGTTCATTGCTAGATGTACTCGATACAACATTATGGGAACATGTCTGTCAGTGACTTGTGACAGGTCAGTGGTTTTCTCCGGATTCTCTGGTTTTCTCCACCAATAAAACTGACCGCCACGATTTAACTGAAATATTGTTGAAAGTGGCGTTAAACACTATAAAACAAACCAATCAACGTATGTTTGATAATTGTTTAATGCAAATAAAGGCTAAACAGTAGCAATTAGCAAGGGAAAACAAAAACGAGAGACAAGAATCAAGTAGACAAAATAAAAAAAACTGAAAATAAAGTATACCAAAAAAAAACCAAATACTGTGAAATCATTATTAATCGTGGGGATCTAATTTTCGCTGATTTTTGTTGGTCCATTTAAACCACGAAAATAAAAATCCAGCGAAATACAATGTTTTCATTGATTGTTGTCTGTAGTGTTTGAAAACACGAATTCAAGAACCAATGGATCAGTTCATGTTGTAGAAACCACGAAAATTGGTGCTAACGATTAAAAGTACTTTCTCAGTTCTATATCAGCAAAGGTGGATATGTTAGTTACATCTACACTCCATAATGTACAGTCATACCTAAATGTAAAGGTGGATATGTTAGTTACATCTACACTACATAATGTACAGTCATACCTAAATGTAAAGGTGGATATGTTATTTACATCTACACTCCATAATGTACAGTCATACCTAAATGTAAAGGTGGATATGTTAGTTACATCTACACTCCATAATGTACAGTCATACCTGAATGTAAAGGTGGATATGTTAATTACATCTACACTCCATAATGTACAGTCATACCTGAATGTAAAGGTGGATATGTTAGTTACATCTACACTCCATAATGTACAGTCATACCTGAATGTAATTTGGATATGTTAGTTACATCTACACTCCATAATGTACAGTCATACCTGAATGTAAAGGTGGATATATTAGTTACATATACACTCCATAATGTACAGTCATACCTGAATGTAAAGGTGGATATGTTAGTTACATCTACACTCCATAATGTACATGCACACACAGTCATACCTGAATGTAAAGGTGGATATGTTAGTTACATCTACACTCCATAATGTACAGTCATACCTGAATGTAAATGTGGACATGTTAGTTACATCTACACTCCATAATGTACAGTCATACCTGAATGTAAAGGTGGATATGTTAGTTACATCTACACTCCATAATGTACAGTCATACCTGAATGTAAAGGTGGATATGTTAGTTACATATACACTCCATAATGTACAGTCATACCTGAATGTAAAGGTGGATATGTTAGTTACATCTACGCTCCATAATGTACAGCCATACCTGAATGTAAAGGTGGATATGTTAGTTACATCTACACTCCATAATGTACAGTCATACCTGAATGTAAAGGTGGATATGTTAGTTACATCTACACTCCATAATGTACAGTCATACCTGAATGTAAATGTGGACATGTTAGTTACATCTACACTCCATAATGTACAGTCATACCTGAATGTAAAGGTGGATATGTTAGTTACATCTACACTCCATAATGTACAGTCATACCTGAATGTAAATGTGGACATGTTAGTTACATCTACACTCCATAATGTACAGTCATACCTGAATGTAAAGGACACTCATGGGAACATGAAAATATACCCTTTATCAGCAGTTGCCTTTTATATACAGGTTAAAATTGAATTTTAATGAATTTTGGTGTTTAATGCCACTTTCAGCAATATTTCAGCTATATCATGGCGACCAGCTGTAGTGGTGGAGGAAGCCGCAGTACCCGGAGAGAACCACCGACTCTGGGCAAGCAACTGGTAAACTTTATCACTTGCGGCTGCGAGTCGAGTGCACCCTTTTTTTGTTATTTACAAAGCTGGGCGCGAACCCACGCCGTATTGGTAATAGACTTGTATGAGCTGTTAGATCCAACGACCTAACTCACTGAGCCACCCGGGCCCCTCAGGTTAAAATTATATGCTGTATTCATTAATGGGAAACTCAGACTGCCCTTTGTAGACATTAAATTGTTATGTAAAGGTGCCCTATGAGGCAGGTAAACTGTATATTAAGAGATTATTACATCATATTTTCCATATCGGCCCTGGTCAAATAACCAACACTGACTTCTAGCTATTATTGGACATGCAAAAATAAGAACATATTGCAACAAAATATGTGATAATAAATTGTATTCTTTTATAGCTGCCTTCTGTGTATTTAGTCAGCAAGCTTTCATAGAAAACTTTGGCTATGAGCAAGTGAACACGATTGGCTATATGGAAAAAGATGGTCTGCCTGGTTTAACTAGTGAGAGTGAAAAAATTATCATTGACGACCGAATTGAAGCTGGTGTTATAGTATTTGTGGACTGTAGTAACTGGTAAATATTGAATTCAAAAGGAGTGAGTGAGTGATTATTGTTTAACACAAATTCAGCAATTTTTCAGCTATATAATGGCGAGAACAAGTTAATTTTCAATGAGATGATGATGAGGTCCACTTTGTTCTAAACCAACACGTGCACGCTAAGTTGTATTTCTATATTGCTAGCTCACTGAAACAACAGTCCATGGGTAGACATGTCGCTCCACTTGGACACATTATTCTGATTCCGAGTCGACCAGTCTTTGCTCTTTCTCCTGAATACTGCCTGCTTAGTGGAGAAGCAACACATACAATTTTAAAGTCTTTGGTTTGATCCGACCGGGGTTCGAACCCACGATCTACCGCACTCGAAGCGAGCACACTAAACATTACGCCACCGATGCGGTTGAATTCAAAAGAAAGTTTAACAGCATATTGCTAGTATCCAAAATATAACAACAAGCGACTTAATCTAGTCAATTACTCTAGTGCAGCGCCTCATATTTTCAGGGAGCCATTATGATCGTATGGTAGTTGAGTTTACACCAGTGTTCAAAATTATACATTAAAGTGACCGTTAGCTTTATACACTTGTTGACCTGTTCTGTGGAACATTGAATATACAGCTCTGAGACTAGCCATGATAATACTTCTTGGTTCTTTGACTATTGGGTTGTAGTTATTGAACATTGATTTGTTTTTATTTGATTTTTAGTGTTTAGCGCCAATTTCAACAATATTTCAGTTATATCATGGGGACCAGTCTTAGTGGTGAAAGACGCCGGAGTACCCGAAGAGAACCACCGACCCTGGGCAAGCAACTGGTAAACATTATCACTTACGGCTGCGAGTCGAGTGCACCCTTTTTTGTAATTTACAAAGCCGGGCGCGAACCCAAGCCGTATTGGTGATAGGCTTGTATGAGTTGTTAGGTAAATCTAACTACCTAACTCATTGAGCCACCAGGGCCCTTATTGAACATTGAAGATGCATCCATATGTTACATATATGTTGTTGGCCTATTGATTATTTAAAATTGCAAAGGGCCGTGATGGCCGTGATCGTATGGTAGTTGGATTTACAACTACCTATGTAATCAGTGCATTAATGATGTGAGTTCGAATCTCTATCAGGGCGAGTTGTACAACATTAGGTGATAAAGGTGGTTTTCTCCGAGTCCTCCGGTTTCCACCAGCAATAAAACTGACCGCCACGGCATAGATGCAATATTGTTGAAATTGGCATCAAGCACCATCAAACAAACAAACAAACAAATATTTAAAATATCACCTATGCAGTTATAATAATTGTCTATTGAAAAGTTCTAAGATGATCGGATTTTTAAAAAAGATATAAAAAATTGAAACACAATCGGTATGCTAAAATGCACTCTATGATACAGCAAGTATATCTCTCATTGTTAAAATCTTTTTGTTTTTTTATATTTCAGTACTTGTTTAGCTGATGGCTCTATATCTTGTCAGCTAGGATCTTGTGAAAGTAAGTTGATAATCTAACAAGTCGGAAGTTGAAGGTTACTTTTTTTATTCGATTTTTAGCAAGGGAATAATGGTCAACTGGTACGGTGGTTTGAGTTCTGACCACAGATTTGAAGATAATTGTCTATACCTGGCAATATTCAATGTACACCATATCTCAGGAATATAGATGTTGGTTTTAATGTCATTTTTAATAGTATTACAGTCGTGGTGGTGAAGATTATCGGTGGAGTGACCGAAGTTTCCGAAAGAAAACCACATATTTAGTTCCTGTAACTGACAAAGAATATCACGATTGGTTGTATATAGTATACCCCACAATGAACAGAAGTCGAATTACTGCACAAGTCATCATGGTGATTGACAACATGTCAGTAATGTTATGGTCTCAATACATATACCAATGCCGGGAGTTTGTTATTACTGGCAGGTTTTCCTCTTCATTAAATATAGTAGTTTTTGAGAGAGAAAAAATCCGAAAACTGCCATTGCAAAATGCATGTGAAATTACTGTGATATACCATAATTACAATGCATGCTGTATATGATCTGGAAAAAAAAGATACTAACATTATTTTTTCTAAACAAGCTTAGTTGAATAGTGAATCCGTTTATATTTAGTGATGAAAAACAAGGTATGCTAGGTAAAATCTAGATTCCCAGTAAATTGTTTACAGTAAAGGTTAGTGCAATAAAAATATTATTTGTGAAAAAAATAATTTCTAAAAATATAATAAGTTGAAGTAAGATACGTTTGCTGTATCGTTTAGCTTATGTCAGATAAATCCAATATTCTAGTACTTCAGAGTTTAATTATTGGTCGTCCCACTTCGCCACAAGAACCCTAAATGAATTTTCCGGTATGGCGTACTAATACCAACTTATTTATGCAACTTTATTTTATGTTTCACTTGCTATTTACTGTAGGTTTTCCATAAAACGTATATTAATCGGCGAATATCATCTACTTATTGTTGAAAATGTTGACTGTAACTTTCTAATTTAATGTTTATAGATTGTAGCTATTCAGCGTGGAGTGAATGGACAGATTGTAGCAAGCCATGTGATAACGGACAACAAACCAGAGAGCGATTATTGCTTACAGTGACTAATCCTAACATGTGTGAGGAACCAATCAAAGATAGTCAAGACTGTAACACGATTCCATGCCCAACAACAAGTAAGATCTATATTTATAGGGTGTGTCGTGGTCATGGTGGTATGGTAGCTGGATTTATAATTACCTACGCAATCGGTTGTCAGTTCAAATTCCGCTCATGGCAAAGTGTACTCGATGCAACCTTATGTGATAAAGTTTGTCAATGACTTTGCGGCAGATCTGTGATTTTCGCTGGGTACTCCGATTTCCTTCACCAGCAAAACTGACCACCAAGACCACTGACATACTTCTGGAAGTGGTGCTAAACACCCTATCACTAAGCCTAACTTTGTATATTTATTATTGATGACAAAGACTAGTCTCATTACAGTTACGCCACCATATAGCTGAAATATTGCTAAAGTTGGCGTTAAATACCAATCAATCAAATCAATCCAGTTCACTCATTTTCAATAGTCGTTCTGGTGTTACAGGACATGATTTACTAATCTATCGTTCACCCTCGTATCTTGGCCGCTTCGATGGTCTAATTGCTTTCGTGCTCGTCTCGAGTACGGTAGCTCGGGAGTTTGAGTCCCTATCAAATAGGGACAAAGCAAAGAATATCCAATTGCCATTTGATGCTGCTCTCCTCAATACAAATTAGAGAATCTCGAAAGGACTTTCAGAAATGGACAATCCAGAGAAACTGGCAACATAAGGTACACACGACGAGGAAAAACAAAACAAATACAAAGAATAGTGTTTGCGCATGTTCGTACTCAATTTTTAAAGCAGGTTTTTTGTCATTAATACAATGTACAAAGTATAATGTCTCTATCAAGTATTTATGCTATAAGATATTATGTGATAGAAACGAGACTCACCATAAGTTGGGAGGGAGGGAGGCATTTAATCCCTATCGTGATTCTATGACTCATAGAATCCTAATCAAACATCGACTCTTACCAAGGTGAGTCTCGTTTAATTTAGTAATTCTATTACGTCATATCACTTCTGGGATTAAATGAGATTTTAAAGCAATGACAAAAGACCTACCATATCTTGAATGTTAGGCTGTGTACTTACATTTTTTACATATAATATACTAAGATTACTGAAGTACAGCTGAAACAAATCTGTCTTCTGTTACAATTTTCTTATCATAGAATCTGGAAAAAGTCCTCTCACTTGACCAGCCAGCTTTCCTCAGAATGTCTTCAATTGGAACGTCTTTAAGTTTTGCCTTTGAGGTTGATGCAGATCTGACACTATGTGCACCGTAAATGTTAGTATCGATTCCGGATCTATGGAGAACAGTTTTGATCCAGCGTGAAATCGCATTAGGAGGTTGTTTCGAAGCAGGATAGAAATTGTTGATTTTTCTTTTCATTTAGCATTACGTAATAATCACTCACTCACTAGTAAATGTAACGTTAACGCTATATAAAACAGAATAATTTTTATATTCACAGCTACAACGCCTATCTGTAGTTCGTGGAGTGAATGGACAAACTGTTCAGCAGTCGTTTCTTGTGATGTGGGATCGCGGACTAGAACTAAATCATGTACCAGTGAAAATGAGTTCGAGTCAGAACCATGTGTAGCTGATTGTATATCAAGTAAGTACTTATCTAAAACGCCCGTATGTGATTTCTAAATGATAGATATAGGAGTTGTGTTGTTCTGTTTTGATTTTATATTCCAGAAAAAAATCGGTCTCTCTTCTGGTATTTGTAAGAGTCTAAGCTGATTACTCTTTTATATTGTTTTGCAATAAAATACGTTTTTTTTTGTTCGTACTGTCAAGACTGTTTTTTTAATACATGTACTTCTACTTTTTTTATTATCAAGATTGTCCTTTAATACATTTTGTACTCTTAAATCTCAGCAGGGAAGGGTACACTACGTTTTACGCATAAAATAAAATAACACAATACTTGTTAAATATGAAAGGGATGTAATTATGTTTTTGTTTTCTATGCGTTTTTTTTGTTGGTCTTTCGTGTCCAATTTTGCTGATGCTCTAATATAAAAGCATTCTAGTTGCATGTTGACTAGTCAGAGTCGAATTGAATGCTCCTTTTAAAGAACAAATTTATCATAACTCTATATTTTACTGATCTGGAAAACCAAACTTAGTTGGTCACATATAGAAATTACAACCTGTTTCTATTATAATTTTTACCATAGCACCAGTATGTGTTCCTCCCTTGGTGTTATTGAACTGTTCCAACTGTCCATCAACGTGTAAAGATTACAGACTACCAGAAACATGTTCAGATCCTGATCAATGTGAGCCTGGGTGTGCATGTCCTCCCGGTCAGGTGTTATATAATGGAGTTTGTATACCTTCAATTCAGTGCCCATGTTACAATGATGCTGGTGATGAGGTACCTGAAGGATTTACATATAAAAAATCCAAATGCGAGGAATGGTATGTTTTCATATTACATTTGTGTGAGGCTTCGGTTGTGGTTTATGGTGTTGAGCGCCACTTTTAACTATATTTCGGTTATATCGTAGCGGTCAGTTTTAATGGTGGTGAAAACCGGAGTACCCTGGAAAAACAACCGACCTGTCACAAGTCACTGACTAACTTTTTACATAATGTTTTATTGGGTGAACCTCGCATGAGCGGGATTCGAACTCACTGCGTAAGTGGTGGTAGACACTGATTCATTGTATAGGTTTATGTATTGTTTCTAATACTATTAAATCGATTCCCACACTATGCCCTGATAATTAGTACTAGACACAACTGGATGTGATACTACATTGTATTTATGTCAGTGTCTTGCAGAAGGTCTGTGTTTTTTTCCATGTACTTAATAATAATCTCCTCCAAAATTAAAACAGACCACCACAATATAACTGAAATATTATCAAAAGTGGTATACCGCAGGAAAAAAGAACTCATAACCATATTTACTTGCTAAAAGGTCAATAATATGCATTTTACTGTATCATTGTTATGGCACAAAAAGTGTCATAAAGTGGCGTTTTATTAACTATTTCAAATGTAAATCTTCTGTTTGGTTGCAGCTTGTTTTGGGTTGCATTATCGTAATAATAATAATAATAATATAGTTTTAGGCCCTTTGGTTTCATTGCTCCAAAAACTTTAAATTATTTGGCTTTCCAATCTTTCTGTATTGGGCGTACCCGATGAAGGTTATTCCAGAAACGATTCGTGCGCACTCATTTGGATATCTACGGTATTATTGTAATGCGTAATGTATATTAATAAGTCATGAGCAAACTATTTTTGTACTAAGTTTCACGGTATAAACATAGTTTTAATGTGCCAATATATGGTCTACTCTAAAGGGTAATTACGGAATGGGTAAAAACTAACATACATTTTTATGATTTTAGTCATAGTGATTCTCTTTAGAGTATTCTACAAACCTATTTGCATGGCATTATACATTTATTGCCGCTCTGTAGTATTTAGTTTTAGTAGTATTTTATTTGCAAAATATTTTAACAAGTTAATACAATTTATACAGTCTTTCCCATAGTAAGTTTTACATGCAATAATCCAAATACGAATCTAGATTAACAGAAAATACGTATAAAATACAATGTATAGACAAAGGAAAGAAAATTGAGTGGATTTACATGATGTGTGTGGTTTCTTGTTGATTATAAGCTGTACATGAATCTGTTAAGACTTTCTTTTAAATTCAAAAACATAGTTAAAAATATCAACATTTTGTTAGTACGTAAATTTATCATTGTCACATGCTAAGAGCTTTGAATCTACAGTACAGTCAGCCGGTAACCAATTAAGGTTATTGAACAATGTACGAGTAGTTCTAATATTTAAATATTGAGGGCATTCGAAAAAGTAATGATTCTAGGTTTCATAATAACCCCCACATTGACGGGATGGAATTTATATTATATTAACACTATATAAATCTGTTAGACTTTCTTATATATTAAAAAAAACTTTTTTTGTTGAAAATATCAACATTTTGTTCATAGAATAATTTAACATTGCCACATGCTCAAGTTAACTAGCTTCTTATGTTTACAGTGTATGTGATGGTGGATCCTTTAACTGCTATAAAATAGCCGATTGTAAGTTTATTTACAAACTAAAATGTAAAATAAGTACTTGATGAATCCATTTTAAATATATAAACGTTAGATTATACCGAAGGGGCAATCAAAAATGGACAAGCCATAGAAACTGGCAACACAGGGCACACAAGACAAAGAATGTCACAGCACAATATGTGTTGGATACCACTATTCGCAAGCAAACATAAGCAACATAAATATGACATGACCCCTACAAAATACTGGAGGCAAATATACATAATAGTAAGTAAAAATAGCTTGAAGATAACAGAGAGGTAGTCAAAGCCGTAAATCAAAGAAGGACAGACAATACAATGACTAAAAGAAAAATGATAACAGAGAGGTAGTCAAAGCCGTCAATCAAAGAAGGACGACAATACAATGACTGAAAGAAAAATGATAACAGAGAGGTAGTCAAAGCCGTAAATCAAAGAAGGACAGACAATACAATGACTAAAAGAAAAATGATAACAGAGAGGTAGTCAAAGCCGTAAATCAAAGAAGGACAGACAATACAATGACTAAAAGAAAA
>MJUT01007274.1:27272-49418 GCA_002080005.1 Gigantidas platifrons
CGCGGCCAAAATAATTCCTGTGGTTGGTAGATGTATTCCCAATAGCCATTTTGTCGGTGTGAAGATGGCCCCTGCGGCTAGTAGATGTATTCCCCACAGTCATTCGATGGCGATTAAAATTGCCCATGCAGTGCATTTTCTGTAATTATTTTAATGTCAGAATGATTGCATGGTAAATGTTAATGTAAAAAGATGTATTGTTCGCTTGAATTATTCATATGTTTATTTTCAGGTTGCGAGTGGTCCGATTGGGGCTCATGGGGTGAATGTAGTGATGATTGTCAACCAGGAATACAATCCAAATATAGGTAATCAAGATTGAATTTTTTTTTTTTTTAAGCACAATCATTTGAATAGAGATTCCACATTACCACAACTATTTATTGTTAATTTATTGAAGAAATTTGGGATATTGCATTTCTTAATATTCATATTACATATACCCCGCATAGGACATACTTATTTAACTTATCACAAATGGAAACCGTGCTATGGATATAGTATACAATCTAATTTTGCCACTGTGGGCCACAGCCCCTTCGAATGAAGCGTCAGCTCGTTGTGGGTGACACATGCAGAAATCGTCACAATGATCCGACTTAAAAGTGCCTTGTAAATGGCTATAACGCATTCTTTAGAATAAGAAACAACTATTAACGACCTACTGTATGCTACAACATTTTATCTAGTCAATGCAATTACACTGCTCAGATAGATAAGGGCAATAATAAAATTACCGAACACCGAGCAATCTTCCAAAGGGCAATAACAAAATTACCGAACACCGAGCAATCTTCCAAAGGGAAAGTCAAGACTCATAAATCAACAAACAGACAAAATCAGTCAACAACCGGAAAACTGGGAAAACCTCAATGGCCCTGACTTGGTACAGGCATTTTTAATGAAATGGTGGGTTGAATCAGGTTTTACGGAACCAAACCTCCCGCTTTCATTACGGTTCAAAGGTTCCGGTACAGGATATACTTCCACTGACCGAAATATAGCTTTTCTGGTACCACTGTCAATATTACCTGTTGATCTTTGGGAACCTAGTTGTAAACCCAGGTCACTTCCTGTTGACAGAAATATCAAGTAAATGGATAATTATATAATTTTATTATTTAATTCAAAATAGAAACATCGATGGATTTATGTGATTTTCTTCAGGGTAAACACAATATTTATGTAGTGTCTTAAACTATAACGTTTATGTACGTGTATCCCAGTTTTTAACGCTCGTGCACATAAGCTTTATATTTGAAGACACTGCACTAACATTGTCTATTTATCATATGCCTCAATTAAATAGTTATTTGTTTTTGGTAACCGACTGATAAGTTGTATTAGAAAGCACGATATAGGAATATGATGGAAATTTATTTTCATTTCATTAACACCCCAAGCAATGTAATACTTGTGAATTAAAAAAACGGGGAAAAAACAAAATTAATTCTTTTTTTTAATGAAACGGCAATTTTGGGGGATGTGAACAATATTAGTAGGTTATGTGGATAAAGTGGAAACAAATGTTTTATTGTATTTGATAGGCCATATTGTCAATGTATCCAAGGGGCCGCCATGGTCGTGATGGTATGGTAGTTGGATATACAACTACCTGTGCATGTCACAACTAAAATTGTGAGTTCGAACCCCATACATGGCGAGGTGTATTCGATACAACAATATGTGATAAAGGTTGTCAGTGGTTTTCTCCAGGTACTCCAGTTTCATCCACCAATGAAAATGTCCGCAACGATATAGCTGTAATATTGTTGAAAGTGGCGTTAAGCACCATAAACCAAACCAAACAATCAATGAGTTGAATAGTATCATATGCTTGTTATAATTATGTACAGGCAACTTATCGATGGAAATCCGGATGCATGTGGTGATAGCGTCTCAACAGAGTCATGTACCCCAACTATTGTTCCTGGATCATGTGTGGACTGTGTTCATAATAATAAGTTTTATTCTGTTGGAGACATCATCAGTGTGCAAGACGATGGATGTACTATATGGTAAGTAGGTTTGAATGACATAATAATAATTTAACTTGATTTGAATACTGCAATCTGATTGGTTGATCTGCCTGGAGAAAATTTTGGCTATTCTTGATAACATAAATTGGTATTGTGACGTCACCAACATATTTATTCACCAACGACAAATTCAAATAATCACTTGAAATAATCATAATTAAAATCGAGGAATCATTACATTTTGTTATACAAATTAAATTATAAAGAATATTTGAAATTTTTTTAAAATGTTTATTAAACGTAAACTGTTATATCATATAACCTGTTCAAAAATTTCAAATATTCCTTCAATGATAAAAAAAAAAGAAGACAAGAATCCTATGATATAAAACATTAGACAATTTAAAATAGCAGGAAAAGATGGAAGGGAGATAGTAAGAACCACAAGCATACCCTGTTGAATATATATGAAGCCGTAACTAGGAAAAGAAAGGTTTGAAGATATCAAAGGCTTAGGGATAATCAAAAGTCGTAAAATGTAAATAAAAGCCAATGCAATGGCCAAAATAATAAGGTTACAGTATGATCTACAATACACCACACAGAACACTATTAGAGCAGCACGACCTCCACAAAACCGGGACGAAATCAGTTGCTCTTGAAGAGTAAGCAGGTACTGCTCCACTAGTGGCATC
Source organism: Gigantidas platifrons (assembly GCA_002080005.1). Lineage (NCBI taxonomy): Eukaryota > Metazoa > Mollusca > Bivalvia > Mytilida > Modiolidae > Gigantidas > Gigantidas platifrons. The sequence continues at coordinate 29,947 of MJUT01007274.1, forward strand.
AGTCATGTTACTGTTGAACAACACACACATCATCTGATATGAAAATCGCTTTGGACACGAGGGTGCGTACATAAATACAAATAAAAGAAATAAAATATGAGCCCCATTGAAAACAAATGGCAGTAAATAGTGGTGGACAGTTCGAAATATGCTCTTATGTTTGTTAAGTAGGTGTTAAAGACCATTTTGCGTAATTTCTATCTACATTATATGTATCTTTCTTACATTATCTGTTCTAAATATAATTTGGCTTTCGTATGTTGCAGTTATTGTGACTCAACTCATGGTGTGTTCTGTAAAAAAGATCCACTGGCTAAAGGTAAGCTTTGTTATGATAGGATACATTCATTTAGATGTAAAAAAAAATAAGCAGTTTGTTTACCTGTATTGCACTTTCTTTTAACTATGGAGAAGCAATATTATCGTTCTTAGATTGTGGAAAGAAAGTTTAGACAGTGATGGTCATCAAATCCACCAATATCAACAAAACAAACTACTGTAGTACCCCTTTTCCTAAATAAACTCTATGAACATGAACAAAACCACGACATATTCTGCTGTAAATCCATGTCCTGACTTAGGACAGGCACAAATATGCGACGGCATTAAACCGCTTTATGGGGATCCCAATTCTCCCCTCTTGTTAACATCTATTGCATTCCAGAAATGTACATTATATTACCATCAATAAACAGCTATAACAAAAGAGGAAAATTTTTAAGTGTGGCTTAGGACAAGCGCGGGGTTAAACCGTATTATGGGATCCCAACTTTCCCCTCTTGATAACAGTTATTTTATTCATTGTGTAGTTCTCTAAAACTTGATACTAGTATATTGTGTAGTCCCCTGGACATTCAGGTAACGACGTTTAACAATATATTCAATTGCTAATTAATTAGTTGATGGATATTGGTCTGAATGGTCAACATGGTCAGCTTGCAGTACTTCATGTGAAGGTGGTAACAGACGAAGGACCAGACAGTGCAACGACCCCCTGGCAGCCTGTGACGGCAAGCCATGTAACGGAACAAATGTAGAAACTGAAGATTGCCACAGTAACATATCATGTAAGTTGAGAGTTAGAATTAGGGCTAGGGTTATGGCGTTTAGTGCCACTTTCAACAATATTTCATATAGTGGCGCTCAGATTTATTAGTGGAGGAAACTGGAGTACTCGAAGAAAACCACCGACCTGGCGCAAGTCACTGACAAACCATGTAAGTTCAGATGTTAAAATTTCAGCTGTGATAAACAACTAAAGCCTGTAATGGTACGAGATACTACGTCTTCTGACTACCTCTTTGGTATCCTTAAACGTTTCTTATCTAAATAAATTCTGAGAAATAGTAGTTTTGATCTTAATGAAATAAGTGCATATTCATCAGTTTAAAAGGGGGCCCGGGTGGCTCAATGAGTTAGGTAGTTTGATTACCTAACAACTCATACAAGCCTACCACCAATACAGCGTGGGTTTGCACCCGTCTTTGTAAATTACGAAAAAGGGTGCCCTCGACTCGCAGCCGCAAGTGTTAAAGTTGACCAGTTGTTTTCCCATGGTCGGTGGTTCTCTCCGGGTACTTTTTCCGCCACTAAAACTGGTCGCCATGATATAGCTGAAATATTGCTCAAAGTGGCGTTAAACACCAGATATCACAGATATCAATTAATCATAAAAGGAAAATAACTGTACGAACAGGTAACTAATTGAGTTTAAAGTACAAGTTCTTTACTGGATGGGATTAAAAAAAAACCCATCAAAATTGATGATAGGGTTTACAAATAAGACGAAGTGTGAAATCATTGGGTAAAAAACAAACAAAGACAAAAATGCCAGGCCGTCAGAATGATTCCAACATCTTATTGGAAAATAGCTGATACAGAGGCAAAATAGTTATGCTTAACAAACATTTACATGAACGTTCAATCTCCTGGATTGATACATTGAAAACATGTAATATTATGGACCCAAAGGTATAGTAATAGCCAGGGGTAGGTTTAGGGTTACGGTGTTTAACGTCACTTTCAAACATACTTCAGGAATATCGTGGCGGTCAGTTTTATTGGCGGAGGAAACCTGAGTACCAGGAGAAAACAACCGACCTGTCTCAAGTCACTGACAAATTTATCACATAATTTTGCATCGCGTACACCTAGCCATGAGCGTTATTCGAACTCTCAACTTTAGTGGTGCTATGCACTAATTGCATAGGTAGTAGAAAATCCAACTACCATACGATCACAGCCACGACGGCCCCCATTATTTAGAACTACAAGTTCCAATAATAAATATATCTAACAAACAATATAAGTATCAGTATCTACTATAAAGCTCACATTAATGCAAATACGAGGTTTTTTTTCAGGTTGCAGTACAACAAACTGGAATGAATGGACAGATTGTTCAGTAACCTGTGGTACTGGTCAACAAGCTAGAACTCGTAGTTTTATAGAAGCGGCTGACCAGAATGCATGTCTTGGTATCAACACTACAGACATACAGCTATGCAACAGGCCAGATTGTAAGTTACAACATTGTCTGCTTTATTTTGTATTATCCCAGACTTCATAAAATTCTCAGATTATGATTAGTTAGTCTCTTTATCTTCGTCTTGTGTCCAAACTTTTCCTTATAATTCAAGAAACGTTACTATTACGTTATACATTTGCGAGCTAAAACTATAAAAGTACAAATAAGCGTGTTGGTCTAGTGCAAAGCTGACAGCATCATCATCTAATCGAATGTAGCTTGTTCTCGCCATGATATAGCTGAAAAAATTGTTCATTTGGAGTTAAGCAATGCTCACTCACTCATAATACAATAACATTTTTTCGATAATACAATTTGACTTTTCACAGGTGCCTGTGAATACGATGAGTGGACACAGTGGTCAGCGTGTACTGTCAGTTGTGGTATTGGTATAACCAGAAGAACGCAAGATCTCCTCGTTCAAAATGTAGATTGCCCAACAGTCAACACAGAGAACAAGGATTGTTATTTAGAAGATTGCTGTATGTATTTATTTTGATATACATGTATTATTGTTTCCATGCATCATACATGTGTAGTGACTTGCGAAAGGTCAGTGGTTTTCTCCGGGTACTCCTGTTTCCTCCACCAATAAAACTGACCGCCAGGATATCACTGAAATGTTGTTGAAAGTGGCGTTAAACACGATAAACCAACAAACCAACCAACCATCTATATTACCGTTTTGTATTTGTTGATGAGAAATTCAGAATCTACATAACTACACCTATATATACATTATCATGCATTGGTTTAAGTTAAAAAAAAAAAGATGACACACTGTGTTAGGAGAAAAACAACAGCGAAGCATGTACGTAATCCACGAGTTAACCTTTCGACCGTGATCGGTTTTAAAGTGTCAAAGAATCCGGATACTGTCAAAGCAAAAACTACGTGAAATCACCATAGACAGTTATTATAGGTTTAATAAATATTCATAATTACAATATATACTGTAGATTATCTTTAAAATGTACATGTGTACTGACAATATTTATTTTGAAATAAGCTTCACTAAATAGTAAATCCCTTGCTATATAGTGATTACCAACTAGGGATACTAGGTAAAAGCTAGGTATATCTAGTGAATTGTTAACAGCAATTTAGTGCAATAAAATTATTATATGCCATATTTTCAAAGGACTGCTCAGACACGCTAATGTGGGTCAAGGGTCACTGTGAGTAGCATGTGTAGTCACGTGAACAGATACGGTTTTGAAAGTGAACAGATACGGTGTTGAAAAAACTGTCGATACTCATAAAATATTGATAAATGCAATAGAATGTTATGTTTGTCTTCAAGAAATATGATAGACAAAACCATGTGTGAAGTTTTATGACGAAATATCTCCGATTTCTATCTAAATTTATTTGTGTAAAAAAAAATCGATTGTCCGAACACACAAATACATGACAACTCACTTTCCTGGCTTGATACAGGCACACCTGTGATAATAAGAGGAGTGTTACAGGCACATCAGTGATAATAAAAGGAGTGGATGAAAAGCGATCAAAATAAATATCAGAATGCTATAATAAATATTGTTCATGGAAATCTATGTTAATGCAGCATAGATATATAAAAACACTGTCATGTGGATATGCAACTGATACAATAATGCTAATTCTATATTATTTGCCATTTTGAAATGCCCTAAAGTATCATTCATCTTTTTATGAGATGTCAAAGTTAAAAATAATCAAATATTTGTGTTTTTAGTGTGTGATGAAAACCACACGTCATGGAGTAACCACACAATGTGTGAATCAACATGTGCCAATAGATTTGACTCATTACCAGTGGAAGTCTGTCAACAAATTGCTGAAGGGTGCATATGTGATAGTGGCTACTACTTGAACCAACTTGGGGAATGTGTCAAAGAGGAAAACTGTTCTATTTGTTACACGCCAGAACCAAAACAGGTCTGAAATTATATAAAAAAAAACTTTATAAACTGTTTTGACCTTTAACAAGAACAAAAAGCAACATATCTGTAATTGTCAAATCATATATTTGTCATCTTCGTGTAGTTGCGCTAATTTCAATACCAAATCACAATCGGCAATGATACATTCCGTGCATTATTGCACACTATGTCATATAGTCCATACACCGTCAGTATGTCATTATGCATTCATAATAATTATGTAAGAGAAAGTTTTATTACTCCATGTCCCCTATTTAGAAGTCTTGAAGGCATCTTGTACATTGCCTATTACCTAGATTTAGCTGTCGGCGATCAGTCAAATGCAGACAATCGATCACAGTTCAAGAGGTTATTCCCTACACTCCAGATACATTACAATACCAAGTAAAATATATACAGAAACATAGCAAAAACACCAGGTTGGTCTACACTCCAGATTCATTACAAGACCGTCAAATATATGCAGAAACATAGCAAAAAGACCAGGTTGGTCTACATTCCAGATACAATACAAGACCTTCAAATATATGCAGAAACATAGCAAAAACAGCAGGTTGGTCTACACTCCAGATATATTACAAGACCGTCAAATATATGCAGAAAATTAACAAAAGCACCAGGGTGGTCTACACTCTAGATACATTACAAGACAGTCAAATATATTCAGAAACATAGCAAAAGCATCAGGTTGGTCTACATTCCAGATACATTACAAGACAGTCAAATATCTGTAGAAACATAGCAAAAACATCAAGTTGGTCTACATTCCAGATACATTACAAGACAGTCAAATATATGCAGAAACATAGCAAAAAACCAGGTTTTACCAACAAGTACAACTAGATGTAATAGGAAAGTTAGCATCTCATGTGGTGTCATTCAATCATTCTATTTATATGCAGTATTTTGTCTACCTTTGTTTTTGTCCCTTTCTTTTGACCATTATAGTATCTGTTTGTAGTCAAATTACCCTCTTTGATATCTTCAAACTGTGTGTTGTGGGGTTTCCCTTAATCTGAGTACGGTTAGGGAAAACTAGACATTCGACACAGGAACTAGGCATTCAAGAAATGAAACAAGGAACTCTCGTATAGGTCAGTTTATTTTATTGTCATATTTACAATGTTGTAAGATACGACTTTGTACCAAGATTAACACAAGGGTGTCACTAGTGGAGTAGGAACTGCTAACAATTCCGGAGCACATAGTTCGCCCCGGTATTTAGTGAGTTCGTGTTGTGCGATCTTAAGTTTTCTGTGTAGTATTTTCATGACTAGATATAACTGATGAATGTCATAAATATTTCTGTTGCAGCCTGGTGAGACTTGGACTAATCCAAATAACACGTGCGAATTATGCGAATGCTTAGATGGTATGACACGGTGCACGGAAAAATGTCAAAAACCTGTGTGTGCCGCTGTAAGTATACACATATGTGTTGATAAATGCAAGTTTATATCTTTATATTCAGAATGTGTTGAGTGTATTTATATATCTGCGGGAATATAAGACAATGCCGGATTTAGGACAAATGAGGCCCTGTGCTAGTTAAGATATGAGCCCTCTTACTTGGGTCCTGAATGTGGCACACTCCCATAGACTATCGACTCTATCATTATGTCTGGAATCGCTCCGAAATAGAACGCCTTCAAATTTAAAATTGCACTACATAAGCAAACATCCATCGTAAAAGAACATTTTGCCCCCCCCTCTCCCCCCTAGCCAACGGGTCCCTGTGCTTAAGCACACCTAAGCACGATGGTAAATCCGGCCCTGTACCCAGAGGTCACAAATGTGACAGTGGTGAACCCTGATTACATTCACAGATATAAATCCAACTGCCATATACTCGCGGTAATCTTGGATTCGCACCACTTTGTTGAAGGTAAGCATGTTGATATCACATTTAAATAAAAACCAGGTTCATGCACGAGTCATGTTATCCACTGTCAACCACTTATCAAATACATTTAAATAGAAACAAGTCCGCATTATATGATATCCCCCTTTTCGAAAGAATAAGCTCTCGAATTGAAAGAGCAGGGCCCGGGTGGTTCAATGAGTTAGGTAGTTGGATTACCTAAGAACTCATACAAGCCTATCACCAATACAGCGTAGGTTTTCACCCGGCTTCGTAAATTACAAAAAAATGGTGAACTCGACTCGTACTCCGGCTCCTTCCACCACTAAAACTGGTCTCTATGATATAGCTGAACTATTGCTGAAAGAAAAAATCAAATCGAAGTGAAAGATTGTACAGACAAGTATTTTCAATATGCAGTTAAAATGAAAATCAGTACAAGTGCACTGTCGTATCAATTAAAAAGTCAAATATCAAAATCGTTGAAAGAGGCAAACTCGATACCACTACCACACAAATACACGCCCACTCACTTTCCTGGCTTGGTACAGGCACTTAGCAAAAAGTGGTGGGGTTAAACTAGTTTTATGTGCACAAGCCTCCCTTCGTAGTGAAATATTGAGGTCATGCATAAAGTATTTATTTACAAACAAGAGATGATACAGTCAAACATGTCTTATGTGACATTCCAAAAAAACATTGAAGTAGGGTCACATAAATCAGGTGGTCGCTGAATACAGGTTCAATTAATGTGGAATTCACTGTAGAGGGACTTTAAAATCAAGGTCACATAATACAAGTTATTGCTTAATAGAGGTGATCACTAAAGCAGGGTTAACTGTAACTTTTTTTCAATTTATATTGGTTGAAATATTGCTGAAAATGGCATTAACTGTCCATAAACCAAACCTTAAAAAAGATTATAATGATATAATGTCTTGTTCTGCACATTTCATTATTTTACAGGGTGAAGAATTACATTATGATCCAAACAACCCATGTTGTCCTACCTGTAAACCTACAGAAAGTAAGTATTGTCATCTACAGATGGTGTATGTGCCATTGTCTACATATTTGGTGTAATGGAGTGTTGCAGTGTATAACTGGTTATCTAGCTTATCTTCTTTATGTCAGTGACATGTCACAGGTCAGTGGTTTTCTCCGGGAACTCCAATTTCTTCCACCAATAAAACTGACGTTCGCAATGCAAATGAAATATTATTGAAACACCATAACCCTAACCTTTCTTTACAACAACTAAATTGGCAGTCTAATGAAACTAGATATTTGTGAGATTTGCTTGAATTGTAACAACATATTGTGTATGCTCACCTTTCATTCCTTACAAAAAAGGGTGCACTCGACTTGCAACCACAAGTGATAAAGTTTACCAATTGCTTGCCCATGATCGGTGGTTCTCACAGGGTACTCCGGCTTCTTCCACCACCCACTAAAGCTGGTCGCCATGATATAGCGGAAATATTGCTGAAAGTGGCGTTCAATACCAAAATCAAATCAAACACCTTTCATTCATATACAGCATCTTACGAAATGGAATATAAGAAACTGTACATCACAGAAAGGACAATGAAATTACCAAAAGAAAATAGATAAAAACATAAATAAAAAGACTGACGATGGTCAACAATACACTTCATAAAAATCTGATGGCTAAAACCGGAAGTGACATCAGGTACTCCGGAATCTGATTACAAAAATATTTTTATAAAATTTAACATCCTGTGCAATTTGATTTAACCCTTCTTCCAAGTCAACATTTGAGCAACCAATGAAAACGCTACTGCCAACGGATTCGTTTACAGTAATAAATGTAATGAACGAGGAAATAGTCAAGTTAACCTGGAGTTCCGGTTCAGTCATGTATTTATCATAGGATTTAAATCAGATTATCAGATGTAAATAACATGAAAATCAAACATGCAATTAAATCTGAGTTCCGTCTTGTAAATATAATGTCTGTTATTATTTCTGCATGAAAACGATGTTCAGTTCTTCTTTACCTCCAGTTGTTTGTTGAAGAGCTCATGTCATTGTTTTATTTTTCCATATAGTGGTGTTCAACACTTATTGTGTTGTGTTTTTGCTTTGTTTTTCTTCGCCTTGCGTTACTAATGTTTCTAGTTTCTCTGGATTGTCAATTATTTTTTATTGCCCTTCTGTTTTCTCTAACTTGTATCCTTAATATATAAAAAATTAACAGATTGTGTGAATAAAAAGCTATTTGACATTATTAATAATTGTAATCACCACAATTAGACTAAATACATGCTGGAAAACCACATATCGTGATAATTAGCTACATATTCTATGTGGCACCCCATTTTGCCCAATGTCGCACATAATTCTACATCAGATACTTTTCTTTTTACAGCACACTGCACATTGCACACTGACTTCCGGGTAGTTGAAAGCGGGGAATGTATAACAACACAGCCTATATATGTTAGCTATTGTTCTGGAGCTTGTGGAAACAGTAGCAGCATACCACTCTTGATTATTAGTGGAGACCAAACAGGGAACAATGGTGTACAACAAGATTGTAAATGTTGCACTGGTACCGTGGCTTCAATACAAACTGTTGGTGTTATATGTGGTCCAAACAAGGTTGCAGCTACAGCTCAAATTGCTTCGATGAGTTCCTGCTCATGTGATGAATGTATACAGCTAGGTACGTGAAAGTTCATTATAAGTGTCGTTTCTTTTATGATGTTCCAAAATAGATGGAATTACCTACTCTTGTTTTATATATAAAGAAGAGTTTGAAGAGACCAAAGGGGCAATCAGAATCCGTATATCGAACAAGAACAGACAACACAATGGCCAAAAGAAAAAGTACAAAAGGACAAACAACGACCTACAACACATACATATAAAACTAAAGATCGAATAACACGAACCCCTCTAAGCACCGGGTGTGGACTCAGGTATTCCGGAAGGGTAAGCAGTTCATGTTAAACTGTCGTGTTAATCTAATTTGAAGGAGCGTCACATAATAAAATATGAACAAAATTATATTTACGGTTTCACCAGATGTAAAAGGTACAATTCTAGTCACAGTTTCCTCAATTTGAAGCCAGAGCCAGAGGACAGAATGATGATACTCGTTGCTTTTCTTTTGGCTATTGTGTTGTCTCTTCATCCACGAATTACGGAGTCTGATTACACCTTTGATATCTTAAACTCTTCTTATTCCGATATTTATTCGGTTTTATTTCCAAATAATTGATTTGAATTACAGCTAGAGCAAAGTTGCTCTGGACATCTTTAACAATATACAATCATAATATAGCTTGGTTTGGTTTTATTGTGTTTAATGCCACTTTCAACAATATTTCAGTTATATTGTGGCGGTTAGTTTTATTGGTGGACGAAATCGGAGGCCCAAGAGAAAACCAATGACCTTGCCACATGTCACTGACATACTTTATCACATAATATTGTACTCCTTGTCCTGAGCGGGAGTCGAACCCACAACATCAGTGGTGCTAGGCACAGATTGCATAGGTAGTTGTAAATCCAACTGCCATACGATCACGTCCACGACGCACCCCATCATAACTTATGTAGACATGCACACATTAATGGTGGTGTAATTTTGAATGTGCTCGCCTTAAGTGTGATATATCATTTTGTTCGACCCCCCGTATGGTGAAGTCAATGACTGTGACCATTGGTATTTGCTGCTTCTCCGTTAAGTTTTCATCATTCAGGAATAAGAGCAAAGACTAAGAATAAAGTGTTCTAGTGGGGAAAATGTCAACCAACAGACTGGTGTTTCAGTGAGCTAACGTTATTAAATTCCAACTAAGCGCGTTGGAATAGTACAAAGCGGATATCATCTTTATCTCATCGAAATGTAACTTGATCTCGCCAGAATATACCTAAAAATTACCCACTTAGTATTAAGAGGACAATCACTCACTTTCCCACAAATGATTCGGTCAAAATATGAAATACTGATTTTCGTTTATTTTCAGATTCCCAGGCTCCTTCCAGATAATGTGATCATCTCAATATATGTTTTTTAAAATAAAAGAAATAGATATGTAAATACAGTTGATTAATTCTTGATAAAATTAACCACCGCACCAGTGGTGTAATGGTTAGTGTGCTTCCCTCGAGTGGGGTAGATCGTGGGTTCACCAGTGGTGTAATGGTTAGTGTGCTTCCCTCGAGTGGGGTAGATCGTGGGTTCATCATTGGTGTAATGGTTAGTGTGCTTCCATCGAGTGGGGTAGATCGTAGGTTCACCAGTGGTGTAATGGTTAGTGTGCTTCCCTCGAATGGGGTAGATCGTGGGTTCACCAGTGGTGTAATGGTTAGTGTGCTTCCCTCGAGTGAGGTAGATCGTGGGTTCACCAGTGGTGTAATGGTTAGTGTGCTTCCCTCGAGTGGGGTAGATCGTGGCTTCACCAGTGGTGTAATGGTTAGTGTGCTTCCCTCGAGTGGGGTAGATCGTGGCTTCACCAGTGGTGTAATGGTTAGTGTTTTTCCCTCGAGTGGGGTAGATCGTGGCTTCGAGCAACGATCGAATAAGCCCAAGGACTATCAAATTTGTATTTGTTGCTTCTCCGAAAAACATGCAGCATTAAGGAGAAATAGCAAAGAATGGCTGGTTCGTAATCAGGATAATGTGTCAGAGTGGGACGACATGTCTATCAGAGGACTGTAGTTTCAGTGAGCTAGCACTATAAAATTCCAGCTAAGTGTGTTGGTCTAGTACAAAGCGAACCTCATCATCATCTCATTGAAAATTAACTTGTTCTCGCCATGAAATTGCTGAAAAATTGCTGAGTTGGCGTTTAGGCAACACTCACTCACTCACTCACTCTTGATAAGATTTATCATAGCAAACATTCGTACTAAACCTGCAAAACATATTGTGAATCTAAGGGAAATAAAAGCGTAAATATCTAATTTAGGGCACAAGAAAATAACCTTCATCATGTATGCTCACAATCTAGAGATTGGAAAGCTACATAATTGTACTTCAAACGGCTTTATTTTATATCAAAACGTAGATGGCGCATTTAGTGTGTATTGTTCGTATCTGGAATAACCTTCATCGAGTAACTTATATTAAAATGATTGGAATAATTTAAAAGGCTTTGCCAGCAAGTAAAACCAATCATGATAGGCCAAATCGGCTAAGGTCACATATTTGTCAAAACGGGTACCACACATGGATTTAGCAATCAGAAGCCGGAACGTTAATGTCACATACATGTAGTTTCATTTCTTTTAGTGAAAGGTCGTGTTCAACTATAATTTGAAATTGTTATTTTTTTTCTTTTCATTGGTATTGTATATCCAGTTTTTCAATCAATTTATATCTTGGCTATTCTTCTAAGATCATAGTATCGGACAAGATGAAACCATGGGTACAGTGTCGTCGAAAAAAAATGTTCCATTATCCGAAGACACGACAAACAACCCGGATATTCAAATTTAAGTTCAAATTATTCACTGCAGCGTGCTTGGTCTATTTACATGTTATAGGATTGTAGTGACTCTCCAGCTCATTGTAAAATCTTCAAATGTGGAATCAAAAGCTACGAAACCTTCAAAATGACAGATGTTCAATTTAACCGTAATTTAACGCATTATGGTAATCTGAATTATAAAACAGATACTATTGTTTACAGATAAGCCTACCTGTTACTTAGTAAATGCGATGGATATTTCACCCCCCTCGTAGACGAAGCCATTATTGTCGTCGTTATACATCACGTTGGCTTCACGTGTCTCTAAGCGCCCACCTGCATGTATATAGAAATAGCTATATACATCACATTTAGTTGAATTCATTACTACACAAATTCTACGGCTGTCATCACGATCTGATTGACAGTTACGAAATATCCGTATCTCAAATGAATGGATCTTTTTCCTTTTTCGCAGATTTGTTTGTCTATATATCACTGGTAAGACTTTTACCTGACTTTACTGTATATATGTAATACGACGGATGTCAAGAAGCAGGAACTGCTTATCCTTCGCGTGGACCTGGATTCACTCCCTGTTTAGGGGAGGTCCATGTTGCACGTCTTTTTAGTTTACTGTGTTATGTTTTTTTGTTTTGTTTGTCTTCGTCCTGTTTGTTCAATCTTGCCAGTGTATTTGGATTGTCCATTTTCGATAGCACCTTCGGTTTTCTCTATCATTTATACTAACCATGGTTAACATCTGTCTACCCAATTAAAGGTATATTAACTTGTCTTGATGTTCTATAGCATGAAAAAAAAATACCACGCTGTCAGAACAATTCTAAAATCAAATAGTAAAATTGTAGAAAGAGGCATGGTCGATATGTAGGATTAAATAGTGTCCGCCGTGAAATATTGTCCTCTGTTACAATTGTTTTCTATGATAAAGTCCGAGGACTGAATAAAGCGCAGAGGTGACTTCTTTTGGTCTGTTGGGGATTTTTCACAGGACAATTTTATGCCTTACAGATACCCCTAACACACAAATACATGACCGCAGACTTTTTCACTTTTGTATTTTATAATTGAGATTCAGGACTTCCTAAAGGTTTGAGTTCAGTACTGTAGATGAAATTATATAAAAATGTTATATAAATGAAAAAATAGGTTCCTGTGGTCGCTCACCAGAGATGTTAGGGGAAATGTTATCTTCTGGAAGGAAACTGTGGGAACATTCTTGAACAGTATATTATCCATTTAAAGTTACTTTTTTTAAATTATAAATTGATGTAAAAACAAGCAAGACGGAAGATAATATACAGAAACCAGCAAACACAGACACAGATCTATGTCTTGCCTCCCCTCCTCCAAATCGTGTGCGTGAAATATTGTCGGCAAATAAACTGCATCAAGGTACCATGAACTGATACATGAAAATAAACTGAAATTAAGTAAACATAAATACCCTCCATCATGAATGTGTGAATGATATGGCGTACATAGGTTGTATGACAATATGGAGAAACTAACTTAATCACAAAAACTTAGCGTAAATTAACAAAGTCAGTAGAAAATGAGGTGAAAGTCAGGTGTCACATGTTTGTCTGACATATACTCACCATGATCAAAGTGTGTAGCCAGTATGGTTAGCTTAAGTTGTATGGTAGTGAAGAAACTATTCTAATTATGAAAACTTCACATAAATATAAAAAAAATCAGCAGACAATGATCATAAGGTCAAGGTGGGGTGTCACATGCCTGGCTGTTGTTTACCTTCCATGATCAACAATATGGTGAGAATAGGTTGGAAGGTAATGGGAAAACTGACCTAATCACAAAAACTGTGTATTGTTTACACACAGATAAGGGACATAACTCTGGAACGATGAAAGTCAGATATGAAAATGAAGCCTGACTTGTATTCTATCAATATAAAGACAATTTAAAAATATTAGTTAAATCAGATGTCAGAAACTTAAGATAATGCTGGAAAACCAAAAGTTCCATAATCAGCCATGGTGGCCATCTTGGATTATTGACATGATCAACAGACATAATTGTAGAAAAGGACAAACCAAGGAGTACATAAGGTAAATTCAGTTTCTTTTCATTTAGTGATTCTCGAGAAGAATCTTTTTAAAGATTTTTAAACAATAAGAATCCATGGCAGCCATCTTGGATGTAGGGCAAGGTTGCTGACACCATTGTGGAAGAAGACCATTTTCGGATTATCACATCCAAGCTTGGTCTAACTTGGTCCAATAGTTTTTGAGAAGAGAATGAAAATGATAAAGTTGACAGACTATGGATGACGGACGACAGACAACAAATGTTGCAGGTCAATGATGGGAAAAGCTATATAATGACTACAAATTTGGGGATTTACAAGATGTATGAAATGCATTTCTTTGGTTGATAACCTGTTGCATAAAGAATTACTTAATTTCTCCAAATTAGGTTTTCTACTAGCTCCTCCCCATTGAAGATCAACTGTATTTGTACAAATCTTCTCTTTCCAAGTCTGCTTCCATTTTGTTGTGCAGTTAAGCAGGAGAAGACTACAATTCTAAATATTAACAAGAACAAACTAAAATTCTAAAATATTAACAAGAAAAAACGACAAGTGATAGCAAAAGCTCTCTAGGCCAATGACCATGAGAGATCAAATAAATTTGCATATGGAATATGGGCTGAAGTAAAATATTTATTCATCATACATGAACTAATAATACATTATAAAGTTTGCTCCATGTTGTTCTTTAACTATGTAAGAATTTTAACTATCTATTTATTTCTGTGGACATAATCTACATCCACTTTCCTGGGAAAAAGAAAAACTCTTTCGTTAAAGAATGTTTAACTTCTGAGACTGTCATTTCCCCTCTAGAACCTCTTCCCTTTGACACCAATCTATTTACCTAGAAATAGATAAAATAGTCATATGACTGTTTGTCATTAAGCATGGTTATATAACATAAAAGGGGATACTGTGTGTCATAAAGCATGGTTAGATAACATAAAGGGGGAGACTGTGTGTCATAAAGCATGATTATATAGCATAAAGGGAGAGACTGTGTGTCATAAAGCATGGTTAGATAGCATAAAGAGGGAGACTGTGTGTCATACAGCATGGCTAGATAACATAATGGGAGAGGACTGTGTGTCATAAATCATAGTTAGATAATATAAAGGGGGAGACTGTGTGTCATAAAGCATATTTAGCCAACATAAAGGGGCATAATGCATGTCATACAGCATGGTTAGATAAAATAAAGAGACGACTGTTTTTCATAAAGCATGGTTAGATAACATAACGGAGGAGACTGTGTGTCATAAACCATGGTTAGATAACATAAATGGAGACTGTGTGTCATAAAGCATGATTATATAGCATAATGGGAGAGACTGCATGTCATAAAGAATGGTTAGATAACACAAAGGGATATATTGTGTGTCATAAAGCATACATAGATAACATAAAGGGGGAGACTGTGTGTAATAAAGCATGGTTAGATACCATAAAGGGGGAGTCTTTGTCATAAAGCATGGTTAGATAATATAAAGAGGGAGACTGTGTGTCATAAAGCATGGTTAGATAGCATAAAGGGAGACACTGTGTTTCATAATGCATGGCTAAAACATAAAGGGAGAGACTGTGTGTCACAAAGCATGGTTAGATAATATAACGATGGAGAATGTGTGTCATAAGGCATGGTTATATAGCATAATGGGAGGAGACAATGCATCATAAAGCATGGCTAGATTACATCAGGAGGGACCTGTGTGTCATAAAGCATGGTAAGATAACATAAAGAGGGAGACTGTGCGTCATACAGCATGGCTAGAAAATATTACAGGTGGAGACTGTGTGTCATAAAGCATAACATAAAGGGGGAAACTGTGTCTCATAAAGCATGGTTAGATAATATAAAGAGGGAGAATGTGTGTCATAAAGCATGGTTAGATATCATAATGGGAGGAGACAGTGCATCATAAAGCATGGTTAAATAACATAAACAGGGACCTGTGTGTCATAAAGCATGGTAAGACAACATAAAGGGGGACATGGTGTGTCATAAAACCTGATTATATAACATAAAGGGAGAGACTGTGTCATAGAGCATGGTCAGATAACATAATGGGGGAGACTGTGTGTCATAAAGCATGGTTAGATAATATAAAGAGGGAGACTGTGTGTCATAAAGCATGGATAGATAACATAAAGGAAGACACTGTGTGTCATAATGCATGGCTAAAAAACATGAAGGGGGAGACTGTGTGTCATAAAGCATGGTTAGATAATATAAAGAGGGAGAATGTGTGTCATAAAGCATGGTTAGATATCATAATGGGAGGAGACAGTGCATAATAAAGCATGGTTAAATAACATAAAGAGGGACCTGTGTGTCATAAAGCATGGTAAGACAACATAATGGGGGACATGGTGTGTCATAAAACCTGATTATATAACATAAAGGGTGAGACTGTGTCATAGAGCATGGTTAGATAATATAAAGAGGGAGACTGTGTGTCATAAAGCATGGATAGATAACATAAAGGAAGACACTGTGTGTCATAATGCATGGCTAAAAAACATGAAGGGGGAGACTGTGTGTCATAAAGCATGGTTAGATAATATAAAGAGGGAGAATGTGTGTCATAAAGAATGGTTATATAACATAATGGGAGTAGACAGTGCATCATAAAGCTTGGCTAGATTACATAAGGAGGGACCTATGTGTCATAAAGCATGGTAAGATAACTTAAAGAGACGACTGTGTGTCATAAAGCATGGTTAGATAAAATAAAGGGGGAAACCATGTGTCATAAAGCATGCTTAGATACAGTAACATAAAGGGAGATACCGTGTGTCATTAATGCATGGTTATATAACATAAAAGGAGGAGACTGTATGTCATGCAGCATGGTTAAATAACATAAAGGGGAGATTGTGTGTCATAAAGCATGGTTAGATAACATAAATGGAGACTGTGTGTCATAAAGCATGGTCAGATAACATAAATGGGAAAACTGTGTGTCATAAAGCATGGTTAGATAATATAAAGAGGGAGATGGTGTGTCATACAGCATGGTTAGATAACACAGAGGGATATACTGTGTGTCATAATGCATGACTAAAACATAAAGGGGAAGACTGTCTGTCATAAAGCATGGTTAGATAATATAAAGAGGGAGAATGTGTGTCATAAAGAATGGTTATATAACATAATGGGAGGAGACAGTGCATCATAAAGCTTGGTTAGATTGCATAAGGAGGGACCTGTGTGTCATAAAGCATGGTAAGATAACATAAAGGGGGACATGGTGTGTCATAAAGTCTGATTATATAACATAAAAGGAGAGACTGTGTCATAGAGCATGGTCAGATAACATAATGGGGGAGACTGTGTGTCATAAAGCATTGTTAGATAATATAAAGAGGGAGAATGTGTGTCATAAAGAATGGTTATATAACATAATGGTAGGAGACAGTGCATCATAAAGCTTGGCTAGATTACATAAGGAGGGCCCTGTGTGTCATAAAGCATGGTAAGATAACTTAAAGAGAGGACTGTGTGTCATAAAGCATGGTTAGATAAGATAACGGGGGAGACTGTGTGTCATAAAGCATGATTAGATAAAATAAAGGGGAAACCATGTGTCATAAAGCATGGTTAGATAACATAAAAGGGGGATACTGTGTGTCACAAAGCATGGTTAGATACGGTAACATAAAGGGAGATACTGTGTGTCATAAAGCATGGTTAGATAATATAAAGAAGGAGAATGTGTGTCATAAAGAATGGTTATATAACATAATGGGAAGAGACAGTGCATCATAAAGCTTGGTTAGATTACATAAGGAGGGACCTATGTGTCATAAAGCATGGTAAGATAACATAAAGGGGGACATGGTGTGTCATATAGCCTTATTATATAACCTAAAAGGAGAGACTGTGTCATAGAGCATGGTCAGATAACATAATGGGGGAGACTGTGTGTCATAAAGCATGGTAAGATAACATAAAGGGGGAGACTGTGTGTCATAGAGCATGGTTAGATAATATAAAAATGGAGAATGTGTGTCATAAAGCATGGAATGGTTAGATAACATAATGGGAGGAGACAGTGCATAATAAAGCATGGTTAGATTACATAAAGAGGGACCTGTGTGTCAGAAAGCATGGTAAGATAACATAAAGGGAGGACTGTGTCATAAAACATGGTTTGATAGCATAAAGGGGGAGACAGTGTGTCATAAAGAGGCATGGTTAGATAACATAAAGGGGGAGACTGTGTGTCATAAAGCATATTTAGATAACATACACATGAAGACTGTATGTCGTACAGCATGGTTAGATAACATAAAGGGAGAGACTGTGAGTCATAAAGAAACATGATTAGATAACATAAAGGGAGAGACTGTGTGTCATAAAGCATGGTTAGATAACATAATGGGAGGAGACTGTGTGTCATAAAGCATGGTTAGATAACATAAGGGGAAATAATGTGTGTCATAAAGCATGGTTAGATAATATAAAGAGGGAGAATGTGTGTCATAAAGCATGGTTAGATAACATAATGGGAAGAGTCAGTGCATCATAAAGCATGGTTAGATTACACAAAGTGGGACCACGGTGTGTGTGTCATAAAGCATGGTAAGATAACATAAAGGGGGAAACCATGTGTCATAAAGCATGGTTAGATAACATAAAATGGGAGACTGTGTGTCTGAAAGCATGGTTAGATTGCATAAAGGGAGAGACTGTGTGTCGTAAAGCATTGTTAGATAACATAATGGGAGGAGACAGTGTGTCATAAAACATGGTTAGATAACATAAAGGGGGAAACTGTGTGTGAGAAAGAGGGCGACTGTGTGTCATAAAACATGGTTAGATAATATAAAGGGAGAGACTGTGTTTCATAAAGAATGGCTAGAAAACATAAAGGGGGAGACAGTGTGTCATAAAGCATGGTTAGATAATATAAAGAGGGAGAATGTGCGTCATCAAGCATGGTTAGATAACATAACGGGAGGAGTCAGTGCATCATAAAGCATGGTTAGATTACACAATGTGGGACCACGGTGTGTCATAAAACATGGTTAGATAACATAAAGGGGAGACTGCCTGTCATAAAGCATGTATACATAACATAAAGGGGAGACTGTGTGTCATAAAGCATATTTAGATAACATTAACCGGGAGACTGCGTGTCATACAGCATGGTTAGGTAATATAAAGGGAGAGACTGTGTGTCATAAAGCATGGTTAGATAACACAATGGGAGGAGACTGTGTGTCATAAAGCATGGTTATGTAACATAAAGGGAGGAGACTGTATGTAATACAGCATCGTTAGATAACATAAAGGGAGAGACTGTCAGTCATAAAGCATGGTTATATAACATAAAGGGATGAGACTGTATGTCATACAGCATGGTTAGATCACATAAAGGGGAGATTGTGTGTCATAAAACATGGTTAGGTAACATAATGGGATACTATGTGTCATAAAGCATGGTAAGATAACATAAAGGGGAGATTGTGTGTCATGAAACATGGTTGGATAACATAAAGAAAGAGACAGTGTGTCATAAAGCATGGGTAGATAACATAAACAGGAATTTGTGTGTCATAAAGCATAGTAAGATAACATAAAGGGAGGAGAATGTATGTCACAAAGCATGGTTAGATAACATAAAGGGGA
>MJUT01007274.1:49465-61454 GCA_002080005.1 Gigantidas platifrons
AGACTGTGTGTCATAAAGCATATTTAGATAACATTAACCGGGAGACTGCGTGTCATACAGCATGGTTAGGTAATATAAAGGGAGAGACTGTGTGTCATAAAGCATGGTTAGATAACACAATGGGAGGAGACTGTGTGTCATAAAGCATGGTTATGTAACATAAAGGGAGGAGACTGTATGTAATACAGCATCGTTAGATAACATAAAGGGAGAGACTGTCAGTCATAAAGCATGGTTATATAACATAAAGGGATGAGACTGTATGTCATACAGCATGGTTAGATCACATAAAGGGGAGATTGTGTGTCATAAAACATGGTTAGGTAACATAATGGGATACTATGTGTCATAAAGCATGGTAAGATAACATAAAGGGGAGATTGTGTGTCATGAAACATGGTTGGATAACATAAAGAAAGAGACAGTGTGTCATAAAGCATGGGTAGATAACATAAACAGGAATTTGTGTGTCATAAAGCATAGTAAGATAACATAAAGGGAGGAGAATGTATGTCACAAAGCATGGTTAGATAACATAAAGGGGAGATTGTGTGTCATAAAGCATGGTTAGATAATATAAAGGGGGCGACTGTGTGTCTTAACGCATGGTTAGATAATATAAAGGGGGCGACTGTGTGTCATAAAGCATGGTTAGATAACATAAAGGGGGATATTGTGTGTTATAAAGCATGATTAGATAACATAAAGGGAGAGACTGTGAGTCATACAGCATGGCTAGATAACATAAAGTGTGACTGTGTGTCATAATGAATAGTTAGATTACATAAAAGGGGGACTGTGTGTCAAACAGAATGGCGTCGGATTTTAGTCTTCATCAACATTATCGGCTATTTCAAGGCATGTGTTCATTTGTTGTTTCAATTCTATATGAAATTCTATTCAGAAATGAATTTTTGCATAATCTCTTTAATTGAAAGCTAAATGCCTTTGGAGTTTTGAAATGTTTGATGAAAAAAGAAATATTTAAACCTACCCTGGTGAGTAAATGATGAATATCTTCATCGCATGCATGGTATTTAAAAGTCCACACAATAGCGTTTAAGAACCATGACCCAGATTTAGTATTTCTATATGCCGGGCTCCCTGAAATTATAAAAACGTAGATATCAAAATTAGTGTGCATTACATGTTTCTGGAATAACATCCGTCAGGTACGTATGACCAATTTCAAAACAAAATATTAGGACACTTTGTGGATTGGAAGTAAAGGATATTTAAATTCAACAAGAATTCAATTCCATAGGAAAGAAATCGTACTATTATACCGGAAAGGAAAATGACAATTATTCCAAGAGATTTAACTGGTAAACTTTATAAATTGGATTTTTGTTATTGTATAAGGGCAAGAATTCGATAAGGGGAAATGTCCGACATTCTTGCTGCAATAATCTTTTTGTAGCTGAAAAAAATGGCAGTATTATATATTATCATTATTATTATATTGAAATGTATAAAATCAATGATATTTTGTAAAAAAATATACATTAAAAACAGTCATCAGTTATGCTTTACTGTAGTTACACATGTACAGTACTTAAGTGTCATAACTGACATTACTTAAGGGAACACTAAGCGTGACATTGTACACACCTATACTTACTTGGGTGACATGGTTTACCACACACTACCACTTATTTTGCCCATTGTTTACTCGGTTATTTATTTTGCTAAGCTAAACTTTTAAAAAAAGTATTTACGTAACGTTTTTGTTTCAAACTTTGTTACACAAAAATTACAGCGCCGAGGGCTATATGTTATGCAACAAAGGTTAGGATCCAAAATGTTGTCAATCAATGTGTTTATCTATCTGATATATTAATAGAATCCAAGATTTGTTAAATATCAGCAGTTGAAAATTATTGACAGCTTCGTGTAAAATTTATAATTTTTGTGTCAAACTCATGTTACATACTCTATTATGGCTATCGTAAATTTAGCTGTTTCGTAACTCGAATTATACTGCGCCCTCTATCGGCACTATTGCTAGATGGGGTTAATGTAGCGACAAGTGGGATAACCAGAATAATTCAGTCGTTATATTACGCTTTGCTACATTAACGCCTGAACGACTTTCTCGATAAAGCGCGTCAATCGAAAGTTTCAATTAGCTATGCATTCTGGGTATGACCTGCTGGTGACTTTGTGCGCTAAAAGAAGGAGAAGCTTAGGAAATGTTTGTGAACATAGGTCAATGGTATCCTTGTTGTCATAATGGATTTGATGGCAGAGAGCTGTTTATCTATAAATGTAAAGTCATATATTGATTCAATCGCACTAAGCGCTGTGTCGATCTCCATTTCTCGTTGTTTGTAAACACATCCGGAAATTGAAAGAGCCGCCTTGCGCATACTCGGCAAATAATCAGCGCTGATTGGCTCTCTCTTTCAGAGAGCAGCTGACGCGTTTTTATCACAAGGAGAGTTCAAGCCCTCGAGTAGCAATAGCGGATAGAGGGCACTGAATTATTCGAGTTACCAGCGTAATATAACGACTGGATTATTCGGGTTAGCTGTTTCTCGATTGTTTACTATTACGACATCTACCGTAAATTGTCTAGTGGACTTGTTTCCAGCAACATGGGGAAAAGGCCAGGAGGACATAGAAGGTTTGTGTTGATGTCAAGTCCTTTGAAAAGTTACGTACTTAATATATTTTAAAAACTGTTTTACCTTTATGATGACCCAACGAAAAAACCTCAACGTATTTAAATGTGTGTGTATTGACCAAAACAATATTTTGCAACGAAAACAATGAAAGTATTTTTACCAAAGCATCGTTTTCGTCAATGTATGTAACTAGTAACTATGACGTTTTAAACATCAGAGTAAAATCAAACATACAATTCTGAACCAAATTATGTTTTATTTCATTCTTCATACTGGATATAGGGTCCGGGCGGCTCAATCAGTTAAGTAGTTGGATTACCTAACAACTCATATAAGTGTTTCTCTCCGGGTAATCCGGCATCTTCCATCATTAAAACTGGTCGTCATGTTATAGCTGAAATATTGCTGAACGTGGCGTTAAACACCAGAAATCAAATCAAATCAAATCATACTCGACAAACAATAAAAATAGTGGTACACATTAAAAATTAGTTTACATGTACATATATTAGGCTACATGTACATAAAGTCTTGTCTTTTTTATTTTTTGTCAATGTTATAGTATACACACAATACATATCTAGAGTTTCATTATAATATAAAGGTTATATCAATTTTTTTCAGAAAAATATCAATTAAATAAATAACATCTTCATGAATTAATAGCTAGCAAAATGTACCAGGTTAAGCAGAAATATTTAATTTATAAATCCCTGGATGTAACATTGACGAATATGTTTTTGCAGGCAGTATGTCCTTGAAGGTTGAAACTTAAAGGCACACAGGCCTTATTTTAATTTTTTTTTAAATGTTTTCCAATATATGACCTAAGCTTTGATTTAAAAAACCATAAAGATATATTACAGTTGAAATTTTTCATAATATCATACGTAAATAGCCTAGAACGAAGGAAATACGTCGCTGTTTGATTTTCTTCCATCTACGAAAGAATTCAATGTTGACCCGCCCAATGCTAAACATTCGAATTCTTTTCACTAATCACGACATTATACCAGATTTGTTAAACCTGGCTTTTTGTTCAGAACATTTTATTAGTAATACATTGAATATTGACAACTTTTAATAAAAAAAAATCAATTTTGACAGCCTGTGTGCCTTTAATGTAATGGCATAGCATGGATTTCAATCAGATAGAATCTACCTATATTTTCACTGTTAAACCTAAGAGGAATATGTTGATACGCTATGAATAAAACTAGTCTAAGAAAAGGTTTTTGTCAACGTTACATACTGAAAATTTAGTAATCATTCTGTTATTTTCAGAAGCTGTATGGCATTGACTATGTATTAAGGTTATTCTAACATGACGTCCTTCTTTCGCTTTGCAGACAAACGAGCGATTTATCGCTGGTATAATCTCATTCACACATGCGCCGGTGAATGTGGCTGACTTTTCCATTGGCAGCATAAATTGTGTGCCACATTTTCCGCAAACGTAAACATAAATTACCGTTTTCCAATCAAAGTGTACTGTACTAACGTATTTGTACTCTTAGACATATCAGAATCGAAATAAATCATGGAAGCCAGAATGTGTTTTGAGTTTTAACATGGGTTGGCGTATATTAGTAAATTTTATCCCTCACCTCTGGCTCGGGATAAAATACTAATATACGCCAATCCACGGCTTCCTTGGTTTATTTCTTAAGCGAGCATCTCCTGTTTAATTGTTTGCTAATGTCACACTTTTAGTACCCATAATGCATACTATCATTAAGTTTTTTTTTTTAATTATATTAATGCATAGAAACTTACTCAAGATTGTTGGTTGTTTCTTCCTGTTACAAGAATATTCTAGAAAACACTTTACGTAACACAAATCAGAAATCATAATTGCCCTCTCAACCATGTTAAAATTCAGAATAAAAAGAAAATTGCAAATAATGTAAAGGACCATCTTAATTAGTAACATATAAAAAATGAATTATTTTATTCTATGTTCAAAGGCTAAGGTCATAGTGACCTTATTTTATGTTCATATGCAAAGTTCCATCATGTCCTAATAAATATACAAAATAATAAAGTACTACGATTAAAATTAATTTGACCTTGTGGTCAAAGGCCAATGTCAAGGTGACTTCATTAATATATACTCCCCCAAGTCTAATGTGCATACTGATAAATACAAACTATGAACATACTCAAACTATAACAATACGTCATATCTCATACAAAGTTATATGAAAAAAAAAATCAATTATTTGACCTCATGTTCAAAGGTCAAGATCACATTGACCTCATTTTCATGTACAAAATCTCATCATGTCCTAATACATATACAAGCTAATTTTGAAGGCAGTAGCATTAAGCAACAAAAATCCTGCCTCTATCAGAGGCATAATAAAACGAAAGAATTAAATGTGAAAATCTAGCAGTCATCATTTGGCAAAGTGGTTTCACAGGAGAAGATTTTTAAAAAAATTGACCAACCAGAAACAAGAATTTCCAATGTTTGTTAACAGATGCGGACGAAATAAGCAATCTCTATAGAGGACCTTTCATAGATGATTCCTACCTAGTTTCTGTTCATTTGGCTAAGTGATTTCAGAAGAGATAATTAAAATGTGAAAAGTTAACGGACGACAGACGACAAGACAAACCTCACGTTGCCTTAGGCAAGGTGAGCTAAAAATACAAAAAGATGATGCTAGATTACAGGTAGCTAAATAACTGACCACAACTCATAGATGTAATACCATCAGGAGTAGCATAATTTACAGGTAGCTAACAACTGACCATAACTCATAGATGTAATACATTCTGGAGTAGCATAAGCCACAGGTAGCTAACAACTGATGACAACTCATAGATGTAATACCTTCAGGAGTAGCATAAGATACAGGTAGCTAACAACTAATGACAACTCATAGATGTAATACCTTCAGGAGTAGCATAAGTTACAGGTAACCAACAACTAATGACAACTCATAGATTTAATACCTTCAGGAGTAGCATAAGCTACAGGTAGCTAACAACTGACCACAACTCATAGATGTAATACCTTCAGGAGTAGCATAAGTTACAGGTAGCTAACAACTGATGACAACTCATAGATGTAATACCTTCAGGAGTAGCATAAGCTACAGGTAGCTAACAACTGATGACAACTCATAGATGTAATACCTTCAGGAGTAGCATAACCAACAGGTAGCTAACAACTGATGACAACTCATAGATGTAATACCTTCAGGAGTAGCATAAGTTACAGGTAGCTAACAACTGATGACAACTCATAGATGCAATACCTTCAGGAGTAGCATAAGTTACAGGTCGCTAACAACTGATGACAACTCATAGATGTAATACCTTCAGGAGTAGCATAAGTTACAGGTAGCTAACAACTGATGACAACTTATAGATTTAATACCTTCAGGAGTAGCATAAGTTACAGGTAGCTAACAACTGATGACAACTCATAGATGTAATACCTTCAGAAGTAGCATATGCTACAGGTAGCTAACAACTGATGACAACTCATAGATGTAATACCTTCAGGGGTAGCATAAGTTACAGGTAGCCAACAACTGACGACAACTCATAGATGTAATACCTTCAGGAGTAGCATAAGTTACAGGTAGCTTACAACTGATGACAACTCATAGATGTAATACCTTCAGGAGTAGCATAAGTTACAGGTAGCTAACAACTGATGACAACTTATAGATTTAATACCTTCAGGAGTAGCATAAGCTATAAGAAAGTCAGCAGCAGAATGAACTTTGACTGGAACAGCAGCATGAGTATCCTGTCCGTCTTTGTCAGTAACTGTCATATCCTTCATTGCACCAACAACTTCGTCTTTCTGGTTACCTCCATCTGTTACCTGGATGCCTGTCTCAGTATTTGCTTCAAGTAAAACAACTCAAATTAGTGAGGTTTCTTTTCACAAATTACATAATACAGTCAAACCTGTGTTAAGAGGTCACCTTTGGGACAAATAAAAATTGGTCTTGTAAGACAGGTGACCTCTTAAAAGAGGTCAAATTCATATGCAATTTGTTATGACAGGACAGGGAAAATGTGACCTTTAAATACAGGTGACTGCTTAATAGAGTTGACTGCATGAACAGGTTTTAATGTATGTTAAATATAATCATCTTTTTATTATCAAAATGATGACAACAGAAATACAAATGTTCATTGTTTGATATAGGAAACCCCAAACATTATTTGGATTGAAAAATAAAATAGGACGTGCACAATAGCATTAAGTAAAGAATCACTAACACATTCACTGAAAATCATTCACTGGCTTTCGCAGAGTTACGAACAGAGGATAAGCTACTAAAGAATCCCTGACAATTTAACTGAAAACCATTAACTGGCTTCAGAAGAGTTACGAAAGGGGAATGGCTAAAAGAAATCACTAACAATTTCACTGAAAACCATTCACTGGCTTTAGAGGAGTTGTGAACAGGGAATAGCTACTAAAGAATCCTTAATTTCATTGAAAACCATTCACTACCTTGAGAGGAGTTGTGAATGGAGAGTAGCTATTAAAGAATCCCTAACAATTTCGTTGAAAACCATTAACTGGCTTCAGATGAGTTCTGAACAGGGAATAGCTACTAAAGAATCCCTAACGATTTAACTGAAAACCATTCACTGGCTTCAGAGGAGTTACGAATGGGGAATACCTACTAAAGAATCACTAACAATTTCACTGAAAACCATTAACTGGCTTCAGAGGAGTTGTGAACAGGGAATAGCTACTAAAGAATCACTAACAATTTCACTGAAAATCATTCACTGGCTTTCGAAGAGTTACGAACAGAGGATAAGCTACTAAAGAATCCCTAACAATTTAACTGAAAACCATTAACTGGCTTCAGAAGAGTTACGAAAGGGGAATAGCTAAAAGAAATCACTAACAATTTCACTGAAAACCATTCACTGGCATTAGAGGAGTTGTGAACTGGGAATAGCTCCTAAAGAATCCTTAATTTCACTGAAAACCATTCACTACCTTGAGAGGAGTTGTGAATGGAGGGTAGCTATTAAAGAATCCCTAACAATTTCTTTGAAAACCATTAACTGGCTTCAGAGGAGTTCTGAACGGGGCATAGCTACTAAAGAATCCCTAACAATTTAACTGAAAACCATTCACTGGCTTCAGAGGAGTTTTGAACAGGGAATAGTTACTAAAGAATCCTTAATTTCACTGAAAACCATTCACTACCTTGAGAGGAGTTGTGAATGGAGGGTAGCTATTAAAGAATCCCTAACAATTTCTTTGAAAACCATTAACTGGCTTCAGATGAGTTCTGAACGGGGTATAGCTACTAAAGAATCCCTAACGATTTAACTGAAAACCATTCACTGGCTTCAGAGAAGTTACGAATGGGGCATACCTACTAAAGAATCACTAACAATTTCATTGAAAACCATTAACTGGCTTCAGAGGAGTTGTGAACAGGGAATAGCTACTAAAGAATCACTAACAATTTCACTGAAAACCATTCACTGGCTTCAGAGGAGTTGTGAATGGGGGATAGCTACTAAAGAATCACTAACAATTTCACTGAAAACCATTCACTGGCTTCAGAGGAGTTGTGAACAGGGAATAACTACTAAAGAATCACTAACAATTTCACTGAAAACCATTCACTGGCTTCAGAGGAGTTCTGAATAGGGAATAGCTACTAAAGAATCACTAACAATTTCACTGAAAACCATTCACTGGCTTCAGAGGAGTTACGAATGGGGCATGGCTACTAAAGAATCCCTAACAATTTCATTGAAAACCATTCACTGGCTTCAGAGGATTTGTGAACAGGGAATAGCTACTAAAGAATCCCTAACAATTTCATTGAAAACCATTCACTGGCTTCAGAGGATTTGGGAACAGGGAATAGCTACTAAAGAATCCCTAACAATTTCATTGAAAACCATTCACAGGCTTCAGGGGATTTGTGAACAGGGAATAGCTACTAAAGAATCCCTAACAATTTCATTGAAAACCATTCACTGGCTTCAGAGGAGTTGTGAACGTGGGATAGCTACTAAAGAATCCCTAACAATTTCATTGAAAACCATTCACTGGCTTCAGAGGAGTTGTGAACGTGGGATAGCTATTCTTTTATACAATCATGTAATAGAAATAGCAGTGGCGTTAAACACCATAAACCAAACCTTTTTGTCAAAGACAAAAATGCCATAATACGGTAGTCATACAAGCACTTACTTCCACGGCAAGCTTGTACAAACACAAGTCTAGGTTTCTCATTTAATCCAGGACACTGTGATGAAATAAATATGTCTGTCATATCTTTAAGTTTTGTTAGTTCGCCATCAGTTCCATAAATACCATCTGTTTCACCATGACTCATGATTATAAGTACTACACATTCCATAGCATTCCAGTTTACCTTGGCCCGTTCATTTATTAGAAAATCAATCATGCCCTGTAATTATTCATTACATTTTGTTTTTAAATCCATATATTACAGTGGCGGTTCGTGTTTAGTGTAATTACTTTCTCTTATCT
The DNA here is from genome assembly GCA_002080005.1 of Gigantidas platifrons. Taxonomy (NCBI): domain Eukaryota; kingdom Metazoa; phylum Mollusca; class Bivalvia; order Mytilida; family Modiolidae; genus Gigantidas; species Gigantidas platifrons. The sequence goes on from MJUT01007274.1 coordinate 58,601, forward strand.
GGTCTTTAGGAAAAAGCTGTTATCTTTAAGTTACATTTTAAGTAAAAAATTTAATCTTTAAATATAAATAAGATTTTTTAGATTTGTTTTTGATTTCAGTTTCATGTATTACATCCTGAAAAACACTGTTATCTTTAAATGATTTTTTAAGTAAAATTTAATTTTTTTAAAATACCTAAGATATTCTTAGAATTGTTTTTGATTTCAGTTTCATGTATCACATTCTCAGGTCTTCATGACACTTCCGTGGTGTAATAGTTAGCATGGTATAAAACACTATAACTAGAGGCTCACCCGATTCTGTATCGCTCACTTGACTATTCATGTGCAAATTTGCGTTCAATATTCAATGAAGTCTGGATTTTAAGAAAACTTATTATATTCATTTTTACATAGAACCCGATGTTCAGTTGTAAACCTTTAAAGCAGAACTTCAATAAAAAAAATGGGTGTTGTTCCCTTTTAGTTCCCTCTTACCCTGTAACAATAAAAGCTACAACAAATATGTTGGAACACATCATACAGGAATTTTTATATGGCCCATCAATAACCCATTGAGATGAACACTTTGCAAAATCTGTATTAACATTAACTGTAAAATTTAGGAAATTTGCACTTTTCAGCTTCTTTTGGTTGAGTTTATCTCAAACAACCGTAAAATATACGGTAGAGGACATTTGACGACATACTACCAAGAGCTCTGAACACAATCATTCAACAACAAAAAAGAAACACATCAAAATTAGATGAAAAATAGCAATTCCATATATCTTTAAAATAAGCGAAATTTAGAATTTGGGCCCCTTTTCGAAATAAAATAGCAAATTTTGTAATAGCTCATCAATAACCCAATAAGATGACTACTTCGCAAAAAACTGAATTAAGATTGGATGAAAAATAATAAGTTTTAAATTTTGAACATTGGCACGTTCCAGCTCCTTTCGGTCAAGTTTATTTTGAAAATCCGCCAAAATACTATCGAAAGGTCTGGACAAAATCTTTTTAATAATAAAAAACATCAAAATTGGATTAAAGATAACAATTCTATATACCTTTGAAATATGTGAAATTTAGGAAGTAGGGTCCCTTTTACATCCGTTTAGGATATAAAATAGCAAAATTACTATGGCCCATCAATAATTAGCAGAGATAAACACTTTGTAAAAATCTGCATTAAAATTGGATGCATTTTTTTTTTAATCCCATCCTATTTTGACCCCTTTTATGTCAAAACCAGTAATAGCTACATAATAACGGTATGCATGTTTCTAATTAAATAAACAGGGATTTTCTTTAAAAAAATACACTAATGAAATTCACATCAAAAACAAATGAAAAATAAATAATTTATACATGCGCATATGGATACACACTTTTTGACAATTTTGGCCCTCTTGTTTCTTTTGTGTACTTCTGTTCAACTTGGCCCAGTGGTTTTAGAGAAGAAGATTAAAATGTAAAAGTTAACGAATTACAACGCAGGACGACGAAAACGGACGTCAAGTGATGGCAATACCTCACATGATCATTTGGGTCAGGTTAACTAAAAACCCATTGAAGTGTGGTGGTCTAGCAGAAAGCTTATATACTCACGGTTATATCAAAAGTAACTTATTCTCACCATGATATACCATCTGAAACGCTCTCTACACACTAAAGACATACTTTGTGCTTCTCGTAAGAGTAGCTGCATTGTAGATGGTACAAAAGACTAAAATTTCCGTCCCTACCCAGCTCTCCATACTTTTTCAGTGGCTGTCAAAATTTGTTGACCTGGTTGACTTAATCCTTTCCCTCTTTTTTATATAGCTTTTATATATTGCTTAAAGTGTTCTCATCCTGATTATAGCTGACATTTTGCTTGCTGGACGTTAAACAACAATCAATCAATCAATGATACATCTGAAGAATTGTTCACTCAAAGTTAACAACAGCAATCACAAACTTACTCTATTCTCCTGTGCTTCAACTCATTTTTTAGTGTTAAGACTATATCGCATCAGGCGTACAATACCTTATGTCAACATTATTTGTATACCTGTACAGTTAAGACTACCTCACATCGGCCATACCTCTGATTTCCAATACTTTATGTCAACATTATTTGTATACCTGTACAGTTAAGATTACCTCACATCAGTCATACCTCTGATTTCCATTACTTTATGTCAACATTATTTGCATACCTGTACAGTTAAGACTACTTCACATCCGCCATACCTCTGATTTCCATTACATTATGTCAACATTATTTGTATACATGTACAGTTAAGACTACCTCACATCGGCCATACCTCTGATTTCCATTACCTTATGTCAACATTATTTGTATACCTGTACAGTTAAGATTACCTCACATCAGTCATACCTCTGATTTCCATTACTTTATGTCAACATTATTTGTATACCTGTACAGTTAAGATTAACTCACATCAGGCATACCTCTGATTTCCATTACCTTATGTCAACATTATTTGTATACATGTACAGTTAAGATTACCTCACATCGGTCATACCTCTGATTTTCAATACCTTATGTCAACATTATTTGTATACCTGTACAGTTAAGATTACCTCACATCAGGCATACCTCTGATTTCCATTACCTAATGTCAACATTATTTGTATACCTGTACAGTTAAGATTACCTCACACCAGGCATACCTTTGATTTCAGTTACCTTATGTCAACATTATTTGCATACTTTTGCAGTTAAGATTATTTCACATCGGGCATACCTCTGATTTCCATTACCTTATGTCAACATTATTTGTATACCTGTACAGTTAAGATTACCTCACATCAGTCATACCTCTGATTTCAGTTACCTTATATGTCAACATTATTTGTATAC
>MJUT01007274.1:66923-77251 GCA_002080005.1 Gigantidas platifrons
ACAGTTAAGATTACCTCACATCAGTCATACCTCTGATTTGCATTACCTTATGTCAACATTATTTGTATAAATGTACAGTTAAGACTACCTCACATCAGTCATACCTCTGCTTTCCATTACCTTATGTAACATTATTTGTATACATGTACAGTCAAGATTACCTCACATCGGGCATACCTCTGATTTCAGTTACCTTATGTCAACATTATTTGTGTACCTGTACAGTTAAGACTACATCACATCGGGCATACCTGTGATTTCCATTACCTTATGTCAACATTATTTGTATTCTTGTACAGTTAAGACTATCTCACATCGGGCATGCCTCTGATTTCAGTTACCTTATGTCAATATTATATTTGTATACCTTTGCAGTTAAGATTACCTCACATCGGGCATACAATTGATTTCATTTACCTTATGTCAACATTATTTGTATACCTGTACAGTTAAGACTACCTCACATCAGTCATACCTCTGATTTCAGTTACCTTATGTCAACATTATTTGTATACATGTACAGTAAAGATTACCTCACATCGGTCATACCTCTGATTTCTATTACCTTATGTCAACATTATTTGTATACATGTACAGTTAAGATTACCTCACATCGGGCATACCTCTGATTTCAGTTACCTTATGTCAACATTATTTGTATACCTGTACAGTTAAGACCATCTCAAATCGGGCATACCTCTGATTTCAGTTACCTTATGTCAACATTATTTGTATACCTGTACAGTTAAGACTACCTCACATCAGTCATACCTCTGATTTCAGTTAACTTATGTCAACATTATTTGTATACCTGTACAGTTAAGACCATCTCACATCGGGCATACCTCTGATTTCAGTTACCTTATGTCAACATTATTTGCATACATGTACAGTTCAGATTACCTCACATCGGACATACCTCTGATTTCCAGTACCTTATGTCAACAGTATTTGTATACCTGTACAGTTCACATTACCTCACATCAGGCATACCTCTGATTTCCATTACCTTATGTCAACATTATTTGTATACCTGTACAGTTCAGATTACTGCACATCGGGCATACCTCTGATTTCCATTACCTTATGTCAACATTATTTGTATACCTCTGCAGTTAAGATTACCTCACATCAGGCATACCTCTAATTTCAGTTACCTTATGTCAACAGTATGTGTATACCTGTACAGTTAAGACTACCTCACATCGGGCATACCTCTGATTTCAGTTACCTTATGTCAACATTATTTGTATACCTGTACAGTTAAGATTACCTCACATCAGTCATACCTCTGATTTCCATTACCTTATGTCAACATTATTTGTATACCTGTACAGTTAAGACTACCTCACATCAGTCATACCTCTGATTTCCATTACCTTATGTCAACATTATTTGTATACCTGTACAGTTAAGATTACCGCACATCGGGCATACCTCTGATTTCCATTACCTTATGTCAACATTATTTGTATATCTGTACAGTTAAGATTACCGCACATCGGGCATACCTCTGATTTTCATTACCCTTATGTCAACATTATTTGTATACCTGTACAGTTAAGACTACCTCACATCAGTCATACCTCTGATTTCCATTACCTTATGTCAACATTATTTGTATACCTGTACAGTTAAGATTACCGCACATCGGGCATACCTCTGATTTCCATTACCTTATATCAACATTATTTGTATACCTGTACAGTTAAGATTACCTCACATCGGGCATACCTCTGATTTCCATTACCTTATGTCAACATTATGTGTATACCTGTACAGTTAAGACTACCTCACATCGGGCATACCTCTGATTTCCATTACGTTATGTCAACATTATTTGTATACCTGTACAGTTAAGACTACCTCACATCGGGCATACCTCTGATTTCTATTACCTTATGTAACATTATGTGTATACCTGTGCAGTTCAGATTACCTCACATCAGTCATACCTCTGATTTCCATTACCTTATGTCAACATTATTTGTATATCTGTACAGTTAAGATTACCTCACATCAGACATACCTCTAATTTCCATTACCTTATGTCAACATTATTTGTATATCTGTACAGTTAAGATTACCTCACATCAGGCATACCTCTGATTTCCATTACCTTATGTCAACATTATTTGTATACATGTACAGTTCAGATTACCTCACATCAGCCATACCTCTGATTTCCATTACCTTATGTCAACATTATGTGTATACCTGTACAGTTAAGACTACCTCACATAAGTCATACCTCTGATTTCAGTTACCTTATGTCAACATTATTTGTATACCTGTACAGTTAAGACTACCTCACATCGGGCATACCTCTGATTTCAGTTACCTTATGTCAACATTATTTGTATACCTGTACAGTTAAGACCATCTCACATCAGCCATACCTCTGATTTCAGTTACCTTATGTCAACATTATTTGTATACCTGTACAGTTAAGACCATCTCACATCAGTCATACCTCTGATTTCCATTACCTTATGTCAACATTATTTGTATACCTGTGCAGTTAAGATTACCTCACATCGGGCATACCTCTGATTTCCATTACCTTATGTCAACATTATTTGTATACCTGTGCAGTTAAGACTACCTCACATCGGGCATACCTTTGATTTTCACTACCTTATGTCAACATTATTTGTATACCTGTGCAGTTAAGATTACCTCACATCGGGCATACCTCTGACTTCAGTTACCTTATGTCAACATTATTTGTATATCTGTACAGTTAAGACTACCTCACATCAGTCATACCTCTGATTTCAGTTACTTTATGTCAACATTATATTTGTATACCTTTGCACTTTGGTCTGTTGCTGTGACAACTTCAAACATTAACTGTTTAAATAGGCTTTCCAGATTCTTAGCATCAACACCAGATCCTTCTCTAAAAGGGTACTTATCTTCATTTTCAAATTTTTCATTATTTATTATGAAAACCTTTCCTCGAATTCTGTTTGTCATTTTATAAACCTGTTAAAGAAATTAAAAGGAACAAAATTATAGTCACAGTATTGACAGTAAATTTATAATGGTATATGCCGGCAGTATATTATGTTTTCATATCTCTGAATAAATATACAATACATGTGCACTGTCGAAGCATACAGGTAATATGTGTACGAGGCTTAGAAACGGGGGAAAAGGCGAGGCTTTGCCGAGCCATTTCCCACGTTTCGCGCCGAATACACATATTTACCTATATGCTTCGACAGTGCACATGTATTGTATTTATCCTGCAATTTTAAATCGTAAATAAACGTTTACTGGACGATGATAAAAGTATTTGAAATAATTTTGTGTGTGTATTTGAAAACAATATCCCCAATGTGCCCCGATGAGTTTGCCAAATATAAAATTTTATTCTATTTATAACTGACCAATATCACAAAAAATATTGGGCAGGCTATATTGGTCGGTAAATGCTGTCATTGCAGGATAAAAAGATATATCATTTTGAGGACTATCTGCTTATTCCTGCAATATTTCTGTTCAATAACTCAATAACAAGCAATGACTCAATAACTCTTGAATGGCATCTACCACCATTGTAAAAATCCAACTTGACCTGTATTTAATAAGCAATAATAATACTTGTGCCGAAGAAGATACATGTTAAAGCACACTCAATGTTTTTTGTTGTTTTTAAATTAGTTGAAATTTCAGTCATTAAGATGAACCTAGTACACATACTGAATTTCTAAATAGCACTGAAATCACACAAAATATTGAGAACCATCCAAGCTTGGTTTCAGTAGCTAGACGCTCACCTGGCCCTGTATCTCGCATCTTTTCATTCATATAATTCATGTTCAATCAAGTCTAGATTTTTAGAAACAAATATTTTATTCTAGATTAAAAACAGGTAACACCCTTTTTAACATCTTTGTGCCTCTTATTGTTTTGTGTACTTCTGATCAACAAACAACAAAATTATCTAGAGGACCGTCCAATAAACATTCCTACTAAATTTAAGTATGGTTTCAACTGGCCGGTTGGTTTCACAGAAGAAAAGTATAATATAAAAGTTTACTGATGAGGAAGACGACATGGTACTTTGGGTGATGTGAGCAAAATAAAAGAAATAAAAAAAAAATCCAAGATAGAAAAAAACAATAGGACGTATAGTAGTATATGGTAACCTAGGTTTGTTTATCCATGGATACAACTGACGGCCACAATATAACTGATATATATTCTTGAAAGTGGAATTAAAAACCGTTGTCAAGAAAACATATTAACTATGGATGTTTGATGGAGTTATATGACATATTTATGGGCAATCCGATGATGATTGCAATAAAGATTACTTCATTTGGCCTGGTGATGGATTCGTTGGTTGGTTTGGTTTGATGGTGTTTAATGCCACTTTCAACTATATTTCAGTTATATCGTGACTCAGTTTTATTGGTGGAGGAAACCGGAGTACCCGGAGAAAACCTGTCGCAAGTCACTGACAAACTTTATCACATAATGTACACCCCCCCCTGATCGAGATTCGAACTCACAACAGCTGATGGTGGAAGAGGTCATTGAATTTCAAACTATGATCATCACACCATGTGAGTTCACCTAACCTGCTAAGGATTCAAGACAGTGACACATATCCATGGGCAGAGTCTTTGTCAGGTCAATCCATCAAAATTGTCCAAGCTTAGCTAACGCATTAACTCTGGTTGTCATGACATATAGATTCACATTGGTTCAATCCTAGTTTCTGGTAGGGTCTGTGTTGCACATCTTTTTAGCTTTCTATGTTGTGTTGTGCTTATTTTTTGTTTTGTTAATCTTTGTCGTGTGTCTTATGTGCCCAATTTTACCAGTGTCTTTGAATTGTCCATTTTTGATTGCTCCTTCAGTTTTCTAACATTCATTTACCCTTAGAGCAGGTGAATTAAAAATAATTACTAATAAGTACTTGGCTTTCCATTTCATGTAACTTAGTGAACAATAATTACATATTTATCAAAATCATTTGTTGTAAATTATAAATGCAGTATATTACTATATTGGAACTTTGAATGGAACAATATAAACTGCTGTTATATAGCTTGACAGGATGTTCCTCCATTTTTTTCTGATCGTCTTCACTAGGTGGCCATACTACAATTAAATAAACAGTGGATCATAAGGATAATAGTATACATACTATATAGCTATGCTCATGTGTTGTAAGGGAAGATACATATATTTCAGCTATGAATTTATAAATACAACAAATTTTATTTACTTGTTTCAAAAAAAAGTTATTAAAACCTGAATATAAATCCCTTACCCCATGCCACGCTTCTCTCGTGATGGCTCTGAACAGTAATAATCAGCCTAGACCAGAACAAATTCCGGCTGCATGGTTTTATTGCTTCCAAAACATTAAAATATTTGGCTTTCCAATCTTTAGATTTTGAGCGTACCTGATGAAGGTTATTCCAGAAACGTGTCATGCGTTATAAATTTTATATCTACGTTTTTATTGATAGCGCTACGATGCGTTGACTTCCACCTAAAGTAAGAATGGGTATAACTTGGCAACCATAAAAGACACAATGGCAACAATTGAACTTGGCCTGTGTATTGTGGTCAAGATTTAATGAACTTCAAATAATTTACTAAGGGGAACTTAAGTTATTGATTAGAAACATGAAAAATTGGTAGTTTTCATCAAATTATATGACTCCATTCACCATCTCTTCTCTTAATTAATGTGTAAGCAAACTAACATTTGCCCAAAATATAACCCGAGCTTCACTTTTTAACTTATCGGTATGAATCACATACTAGTATATTATGATTGTGTATAACCGATGTACATGTAGTAGTATAATAATATCTCGTGCTTCAAAGTTTTGTCACTTTTCATACATATCTATTAATGTCTGGGGCCATCGTGACCGTGATCGTATGGTAGTTGGATTTACAACTACCTTTGTAATCAGTGCCTACCACTACTGAAGTTCTGAGTGCGAATCCTGATCAGGCGAGGTGTCATCGATACAACATTATGTGATAATGTTTGTCTATGACTTGAGACAGATCAGAGGATTTTGCTCGGGCACTCCACTAATAAATAAAACTGACAGCCACGATATAACTGAACAGATCAGAGGATTTTGCTCGGGCACTCCACTAATAAATAAAACTGACAGCCACGATATAACTGAAATATTGTTGAAAGTGGAGTTAGATACCATAACCCTGACCCTAACCCATATACATTAATTTCATACATCCATATGATATTATTTAGTATTATTTGTCATAGTTTTATTGTGTCTATAGTGTTTAACATTTCCCATTTTTAAGTGCTTAATTCGTTCTACAGTTTTTCATGCGATTTGCAATGTCTTGGAAGATGAATTTCATTTTTTCTTTGAATGCAAGAGAAATAATAATAATCGAAACTAACAAAAATACTGAACCCGTCAACACCCGAACAAATTAGGACTGTTACGCCTTTCATAAGACAGTCATTAGAACCGAGAAAGGGAGACTCATCACAGTAATAATTGCAGTTCATGTTATTGTATTTTTTATGTGGTCATGTATGCTTTATTTGTCTTGTATATTATGAAAATTGTAATGATCAAACCCAAATGGGTTACTTGTGTGCATTAATAAAATAAAAATTGTCGCATGTAATTAAGTTGTGTGTGCATATACTTCCGAACATGAATTATTTACAAACAGATGTATCACACAACATTTACTATGAATCGAAAAGGATGTCTTTCTTTTCTACAGAAAATGTTATTACTAAAGCATTTCAAGCATTAGTTCAAATACAGCCATTTTCACTAAAAGCGGTAATGAAGGTAAATCTTACTGGCAACAAATTATAAACCAATAAAAATACATTGGTAATACATTACCATGGTACATAATTTATTGTTTGTAATAAAAACGTATATATCTTGAAAAAGGTGCAAATACCTAACGGGTAATCAGAATCTGTAAATCGAAGGACAGACAACACCATAGCCAAAAGAAAAAGAGCAAAGCGACAAACAACGATCTACAAAACATACACATAAAACAAAAGACCAAGTATTAAAAACCGGGGATGAACACAGGTGCTCCGGAAGGGAAAGCAGTTTCTGCTCCACTAACGACACCCATTGTGTTAATCTAGTTACAAATAACCGGAAAATATTTACGACAAGTGGAACATATCCGCGGTCATTTGTGACACAGATATTCCATAACGGTCAACCAAGTCATGGTGGCGACCATTAAACTTTCGAAGTAATAATTTCAACTTAACTAAAATGTGTGTTTGAGTTAGAACCCTGTGCACAGTGATACTTGTGTCATTCGTCATCAGAATCTAAAAGGAATTTCAATCATAATATTTGCAAATCCAAGTTTGTAATGCAAATGTTGTTAATAGAAGTACCTCGAGAGAGCCCCAGTGTATAGAAATGTGACTTGAGTTTCTCTGTTACAGGGCGCAATCATCTTGAATGGAGTGTCTGCTGGCTGTATGAGAAGAGCCAAATTAATCCTCTAATCATAAGAACAGAACATAATTGTATACTTCCTTGCAGAAGCTCCTAAAAAATAACAGTCTGACAGGGAGTACCGTAGTCGTTGATGGGCTGTTACCAGGTAACATTTTCTAGTCTTACCCATTACATGCTCTATTTCATGTGACCATCTCAACTTCAAACCCATGACCCATCCCAGCCCCAATCTTTATGTTCCATTTGTCGTAATAACTATGCAGTCTGACAGGGAGTAGTCATTGGTGGCATGTTACAAGGTAACATTTCCTAGTCTTACCCATTACATGCTCTATTTCCTGTGACCATCTCAACATCAAGCCCATTACCCATCTGAGTCCCACTTTTATTTTCCGTTTGTCGTAATCACTTTTCAGTACTTTTCCGTTTATTACTGTTATCTTTTTTTCATTACGAAAATGCAAGTGACATAATATGGCATTGTCGTGAAGCAATCAATTAATCAATTAATAGAGAAAGAAAAGACAACTAAGGTCTTAGGTTTCAAAATACATACCTGTAAGAATACATGTATTGTCTTCACTTTTTATTGTCCTGATATATGGTGCCAACAACTCCACTAATTCTTCATTGTTGGAATACAAGAACGCATAATATAATCCCTCAGCTGCATTTAGACCTCTGTAATTCAGAGTATCAAGTATTATGCGAGTTTTCTTTTCTCTTTCTGGTTCTTGCTGCAAAACAAAAGAAAAATAAATCTCTGTATAACAGGAATGTGTTATCCCCTGAAACACATTTTCATGCATCTAGAAACATTTTTGCTTTATCATGTACAATTATTTATGATAATTTCGGAATGCTATTTGTTTCTATAAGGGTTAGGGGTGTGGTGTTTAAAGCTAATTTCAAGAATATTTCAGTTATATCGTGGTGGTCAGTTTTATTGGTGAAGGAAACCAGAGTACCCTGAAAAAATACCGACCTGTCGCAAGTCACTGACGAACTTTATCACATAATGTTGTATCTAGTACACCTCGCCAGGGCGGGATTCGAACTCACAACGTTAGTGGTGATAGGCACTGATTGCATAGGTAGTTGTAAATCCAACAATCATGACCACGACGACCCCTTGTTTCTATAAGATTCATTATCTATCAATTCTATTTTTAAACTGTTCATGTGGTTTAACTTTAAGTGTTCACAATTAAGGGGCCGTGATGGTATGGTAGTTGGATTTACAACTACCTATGCAATCAGTTCCTATAACCACTGACGTTGTGAGTTCAAATCTCGTTCAGGGTGACGTGTACAACATTATGTTATAAAGTTTGTTAATGACTTGCGACAGGTCAGTGGTTTTCTCCGGCTTCCTCCACCAATAAAACTGACAGCCACGATATAACTGAAATATTGTTGAAAGCAGCGTTAAACACCATTAAACAAACAAACAAATAGAAGTGTTCACATACCATTTTGTAGAACTCTATATATGATAATTTCAGGGAAAAAAACATTCAAATTGGACGAACAATAAAATGTATACGTGCCTTCCAAATATGCGAAATTGCAGAATGTGTGCCCCTTTTGGAAGTATTTTTAATATAAAATAGCAAAAATTTGTATGACCCATCAATAAATCATTAAGATGATCATGTTGCGAAAAATTGCATTATAATTGGATGCAAAATTATAGACATAAAAATTTGAAATTCCCCCTTTTATGTTAAAACAGTAATAGTTACATAATAACCCTATGCATTATACTAAAAGGAATTTTCTTAAAGAAATCACTAAATTGTCCATCAAAATCAGACGAAAAAGTAATCTCTCCATGTACAAATAACAGAAACATCCATGTTTCCTCATTAGGGCCTTATATTTTTTTTTTTTGTCAACGGGCATTGTTATAATTCTCTACATCTACAATTGATTGATTAATGCTTAACTTCAACCGTGCAGTATTTCAGTTATATTGAGGACCAATCGGATTAAAATCAGATCTCTCACCTGCTACCTTTTATTAATATGTTGCGGTGTGAGGCTGATTTGATGAAACCCCATTTAGGGTCACATGCCAGTGACCTTATCAGTACCGTCTCAACGCATGGTACACATTTGAATGGAGTGAGCTTTAGTGTTGGCTTAAGGCTGGGCCTGCATGGTACACATGTGAATAAGGTGAGCTTTAGTGTTGGATTAAGGCTGGGCCTGCATGGTACACATGTGAATAGGGTGAACTTTAGTGTTGGCTTAACGCTGGCCCTGCATGGTACACATGTGAATGGGGAGAGCTTTAGTGTTTGCTTAAGGCTGGGCCTGCATGGTACACATGTGAATAGGGAGAGCTTTGGTGTTGGCTTAAAGCTGGACCTGCATGGCATACATGTGAATGGGGTGAGATTTAGTGTTGGCTTGAGGCTGGGCCTTCATAGTGCACATGTGAATGGGGTGAGCTTTAGTGTTAGCTTAAGGCTGGGCCTACATGGTAGACATCTGAATGGGGTGAGCTTTAGTGTTGGCTTAAGGCTGGACCTGCATGGTGCACATGTGAATGGGGTGAGCTTTAGTGTTGGCTTAAGGCTGGGCCTGCATGGTACACATGTGAATGGGGTGAGCTTTAGTGTTGGCTTAACGCTGGCCCTACATGGTACACATGTGAATGGGGTGAGCTTTAGTGTTGGTTTAATGCTGGGCCTGCATAGTACACATGTGAATGGGGAGAGCTTTTGTGTTGGCTTAAGGCTGAACCTGCATGGTACAAATGTGTATGGGGTGAGCTTATGTGTTGGCCTAAGGCTGGGGCTGCATGGTACACATGTGAATAGGGATAGCTTTAGTGTTGGCTTAAGGCTG
>MJUT01007274.1:77601-89641 GCA_002080005.1 Gigantidas platifrons
CTGCATGGTACACATGTGAATGGGGTGAGCTTTAGTGTTGGCTTAAGGCTGGATCTGCATGGTACACATGTGAATGGGGTGAGCTTTAGTGTTGGCTTAAGGCTGGGCTTGCATGGTATACATGTGAATGGGGATAGCCTTAGTGTTGGCTTAAGGCTGGGCCTGGAAGATACACATGTGAATGGGGTGAGTTTTAGTGTTGGCTTAAGGCTGGACCTGCATGGTACACATGTGAATGGGGTGAGCTTTAGTGTTGGCTTATGGCTGGACCTGCATGGTGCACATGTGAATGGGGTGAGTTTTAATATGGGCTTAACGCTGGCCGTGCATGGTACACATGTGAATGGGGTGAGTTTTAGTGTTGGCTTAAGGCTGGACCTGCATGGTACACATGTGAATAGGGAGAGCTTTAGTGTTGGCGTAACGCTGGCCCTGCATGGTACACATGTGAATGGGGTGAGCTTTAGTGTTGGTTTAAGGCTGGGCCTGCATGGTACAGATGTGAATGGGGTGAGCTTTAGTGTTAGCTTAAGGCTGGGCCTATATGGTAGACATCTCAATGGGGTGAGCTTTAGTGTTGGCTTAAGGCTGGACCTGCATGGTACACATGTGAATGGGGTGAGCTTTAGTGTTGGTTTAATGCTGGGCCTGCATGGTACACATGTGAATGGGGAGAGCTTTATTGTTTGTTTAAGGCTGGGCCTGCATGGTACACATGTGAATGGGGATAGCTTTAGTGTTGGCTTAAGGCTGGGCCTGCATGATACACATGTGAATGGGGTGAGTTTAAGTGTTGGCTTAAGGCTGGACCTGCATGGTACACATGTGAATGGGGTGAGCTTTAGTGTTGGTTTAATGCTGGGCCTGCATGGTACACATGTGAATGGGGAGAGCTTTAGTGTTGGCTTAAGGCAGGACCTGCATGGCACACATGTGAATGGGGTGAGGTTTAATGTTAGCTTAAGGCTGGGCCTTCATAGTGCACATGTGAATGGGGTGAGCGTTAGTGTCAGCTTAAGGCTGGGCCTGCATGGTACACATCTGAATGGGGTGAACTTTAGTGTTGGCTTAAGGCTGGATCTGCATGGTACACATGTGAATGGGGTGAGCTTTAGTGTTGGCTTATGGCTGGACCTGCATGGTGCACATGTGAATGGGGTGAGTTTTAATATGGGCTTAACGCTGGCCGTGCATGGTACACATGTGAATGGGGTGAGTTTTAGTGTTGGCTTAAGGCTGGACCTGCATGGTACACATGTGAATAGGGTGAGCTTTAGTGTTGGCGTAACGCTGGCCCTGCATGGTACACATGTGAATGGGGTGAGCTTTAGTGTTGGCTTAAGGCTGGACCTGCATGGTGCACATGTGAATGGGGTGTGCTTTAGTGTTGGCTTAAGGCTGGGCCTGCATGGTACACATGTTAATGGGGTGAGTTTTAATATGGGCTTAACGCTGGCCGTGCATGGTACACATGTGAATGGGGTGAGTTTTAGTGTTGGCTTAAGGCTGGACCTGCATGGTACACATGTGAATAGGTTGAGCTTTAGTGTTGGCGTAACGCTGGCCCTGCATGGTACACATGTGAATGGGGTGAGCTTTAGTGTTGGTTTAAGGCTGGGCCTGCATGGTACACATGTGAACGGGGAGAGCTTTAGTGTTTGCTTAAGGCTGGGCCTGCATGGTACACATGTGAATGGGGAGAGCTTTAGTGGTGGCTTAAAGCTGGACCTGCATGGCACACATGTGAATGGGGTGAGGTTTAGTGTTGCCTTGAGGCTGGGCCTTCATAGTGCACATGTGAATGGGGTGCGCTTTAGTGTTAGCTTAAGGCTGGGCCTACATGGTAGACATCTGAATGTGGGGAGCTTTAATGTTGGCTTAAGGCTGGACCTGCATGGTGCACATGTGAATGGGATGAGCTTTAGTGTTGGCTTAAGGCTGGGCCTGCATGGTACACATGTGAATGGGGTGAGCTTTAGTGTTGGCTTAACGCTGGCCCTGCATGGTACACATGTGAATGGGGTGAGCTTTAGTGTTGGTTTAATGCTGGGCCTGCATGGTACACATGTGAATGGGGAGAGCTTTTGTTTTGGCTTAAGGCTGAACCTGCATGGTACAAATGTGTATGGGTGAGCTTAGGTGTTGGCCTAAGACTGGGGCTGCATGGTACACATGTGAATAGGGACAGCTTTAGTGTTGGCTTAAGGCTGAGCCTGCATGATACACATGTGAATGGGGTGAGTTTTAGTGTTGGCTTAAGGCTGGACCTGCATGGTACACATGTGAATAGGGTGAGCTTTAGTGTTGGCTTAACGCTGGGCCTGCATGGTACACATGTGAATGGGGAGAGCTTTTGTGTTGGCTTAAGGCTGAACCTGCATGGTACAAATGTGCATGGGGTGAGCTTATGTGTTGGCCTAAGGCTGGGGCTGCATGGTACACATGTGAATAGGGATAGCTTTAGTGTTGGCTTAAGGCTGAGCCTGCATGATACACATGTGAATGGGGTGAGTTTTAGTGTTGGCTTAAGGCTGGACCTGCATGGTACACATGTGAATAGGGTGAGCTTTAGTGTTGGCTTAACGCTGGCCCTGCATGGTACACATGTGAATGGGGTGAGCTTTAGTGTTGGTTTAAGGCTGGGCCTGCATGGTACACATGTGAATGGGGTGAGCTTTAGTGTTAGCTTAAGGCTGAGCCTACATGGTAGACATCTGAATGGGGTGAGCTTTAGTGTTGGCTTAAGGCTGGACCTGCATGGTGGAGATGTGAATGGGATCAGCTTTAGTATTGGCATAAGGCTGGATCTGCATGGTACACATGTGAATGGGGTGAGCTTTAGTGTTGGTTTAATGCTGGGCCTGCATGGTACACATGTGAATGGGGAGAGCTTTTGTGTTGGCATAAGGCTGAACCTGCATGGTACAAATGTGTATGGGGTGAGCTTAGGTGTTGGCCTAAGGCTGGGGCTGCATGGTACACATGTGAATGGGGTGAGCTTTAGTGTTGGCTTAAGGCTGGGCCTGCATGGTACACATGTGAATGGGGATAGCCTTAGTGTTGGCTTAAGTATGGACCTGCATGTTACACATGTGAATAGGGTGAGCTTTAGAGTTGGCTTAGCGCTGGCCCTGCATTGTACACATGTGAATGGGGTGAGCTTTAGTGTTGGTTTAAGGCTGGACCTGCATGGTACACATGTGAATGGGATGAGCTTTAGTGTTAGCTTAAGGCTGGGCCTGCATGGTACACATCTGAATGGGGTGAGATTTAGTGTTGGCTTAATGCTGGATCTGCATGGTACACATGTGAATGGGGTGAGCTTTAGTGTTGGCTTAAGGCTGGACCGGCATGGTACACATATGAATGGGGTTAGCTTTAGTGTTGGCTTAAGGCTGGGCCTGCATGGTACACATGTGAATGGTGA
This sequence comes from Gigantidas platifrons, assembly GCA_002080005.1. Lineage (NCBI taxonomy): Eukaryota > Metazoa > Mollusca > Bivalvia > Mytilida > Modiolidae > Gigantidas > Gigantidas platifrons. Next base: position 81,029 of record MJUT01007274.1, read on the forward strand.
TAGCTTTAGTGTTGGCTTAAGGCTGAGCCTGGATGATACACATGTGAATGGGGTGAGCTTTAGTATTGGCTTAAGGGTGGACCTGCACGGTACACATGTGAATAGGGTGAGCTTTAGTGTTGGCTTAGCGCTGGCCCTGCATGGTACACATGTGAATGGGGTGAGCTTTAGTGTTGGTTTAAGGCTGGGCATGTATGGTACACATGTGAATGGGGAGAGCTTTTATGTTGGCTTAGGGCTGGACCTGCATGGTACACATGTGAATGAGGTGAGTTTTAGTGTTGGCTTAAGGCTGGACCTGAATGGTACACATGTGAATGGGGTCAGATTTGGTATTTGTTTAAGGCTGGCCTGCATGGAACACATGTGAATGGGGAGAGCTTTAGTGTTGGCTTAAGGCTGGGCCTTCATAGTACACATGTGAATGGGGTGAGCTTCAGTGTTAGCTTAAGGCTGGGCCTGCATGGTACACATCTGAATGGGGTGAGCTTTAGTGTTGGCTTAAGGCTGGTTCTGCATGGTGCACATGTGAATGGGATCAGCTTTAGTGTTGGTTTAAGGCTGGGCCTGTATGGTACACATGTGAATGGGGTGAGCTTTAATGTTGGGTTAACGCTGGCCGTGCATGGTACACATGTGAATGCGGTGAGCTTTAGTGTTGGCTTAATGCTGGGCCTGCATGGTACATATGTGAATGGGGTGAGCTTTAGTGTTGACTTAAGGCTGGATCTGCATGGTACACATATGAATGGGGTGAGCGTTATTGTTTGTTTAAGGCTGGGCCTGCATGGTACACATGTGAATGGGGATAGCTTTAGTGTTGGCTTAAGGCTGGGACTGGATGATACACATGTGAATGGGGTGAGTTTTAGTGTTGGCTTAAGGCTGGACCTGCATGGTACACATGTGATTAGGGTGAGCTTTAGAGTTGGCTTAGCGCTGGCCCTGCATGGTACACATGTGAATGGGCTGAGCTTTAGTGTTGGTCTAAGGCTGGGCCTGTATGGTACACATGTGAATGGGGAGAGCTTTTGTGTTGGCTTAAGGCTGGACCTGCATGGTACACATCTGAATGGGGTGAGCTTTAGTGTTGGCTTAATGCTGGATCTGCATGGTACACATGTGAATGGGGTGAGCTTTAGTGTTGGCTTAAGGCTGGGCCTGCATGGTACACATGTGAATGGGGTGAGCTTTAATGTTGGCTTAACGCTGGCCGTGCATGGTACACATGTGAATGGGGTGAGCTTTAGTGTTGGTTTAATGCTGGGCCTGCATGGTACATATGTGAATGGGGAGAGCTTTTGTGTTGGCATAAGGCTGGACCTGCATGGTACACATGTAAATGGGGTTAGCTTAGGTGTTGGCCTAAGGCTTGGCCTGCATGGTACACATGTGAATGGGGTGAGCTTAAGTGTTGGCTTAAGGCTGGACCTGCATGGTACACATATGAATGGGGTGATCTTTATTGTTTGTTTAAGGCTGGGTCTGCATGGTACACATGTGAATGGGGATAACTTTAGTGTTGGCTTAAGGGTGGGCCTGCATGATACACATGTGAATGGGGTGAGTTTCAGTGTTGGCTTAAGGCTGGACCTGCATAGTACACATGTGAATGGGGTGAGCTTTAGTGTTGGTTTAATGCTGGGCCTGCATGGTACACATGTGAATGGGGAGAGCTTTAGTGTTGGCTTAAGGCTTGACCTGCATGGCACACATGTGAATGGGGTGAGGTTTAGTGTTGGCTTCAAGCTGGGCCTTCATAGTGCACATGTGAATGGGGTGAGCTTTAGTGTTAGCTTAAGGCTGGGCCTGCATGGTACACATCTGAATGGGGTGAGCTTTAGTGTTGGCTTAAGGCTGGATCTGCATGGTACACATGTGAATGGGATGAGCTTTAGTGTTGGCTTAAGGCTGGACCTGCATGGTGCACATGTGAATGGGATGAGCTTTAGTGTTGGCGTAAGGCTGGGCTTGCATGGTACACATGTGAATGGGGTGAGCTTTAATATTGGCTTAACGCTGGCCGTGCATGGTATACATGTGAATGGGGTGAGCTTTGGTGTTGGTTTAATGCTGGGCCTGCATGGTACATATGTGAATGGGGAGAGCTTTTGTGTTGGCGCAAGGCTGGGCCTGCATGGTACACATGTGAATGGGGTGAGCTTTAGTGTTGGCTTAACGCTGGCCCTGCATGGTACACATGTGAATGGGGTGAGCTTAAGTGTTGGCTTAAGGCTGGACCTGCATGGTACACATGTGAATGGGGAGAGCTTTAGTGTTGGCTTAAGGCTGGACATGCATGGCACACATGTGAATGGGGTGAGTTTTATTGTTGGCTTAACGCTGGCCCTGCATGGTACACATGTGAATGGGGTGAGCTTTAGTGTATGTTTAATGCTGGGCCTGCATGGTACACATGTGAATAGGGAGAGGTTAGGTGTTGGCCTAAGGCTGGGCCTGCATGATACACATGTGAATGGGTTGAGCTTAAGTGTTGGCTTAAGGCTGGACCTGCATGGTACACATGTGAATGGGGTGAGCTTTAGTGCTTGTGTAAGGCTGTGCCTGCATGGTACACATGTGAATGGGGATAGCTTTAGTGTTGGCTTAAGGCTGGGCCTGCAAGGTACACATGTGGATGGGATGAGTTTTAGTGTTGGCTTAGTGCTGGACCTGCATGGTACACATGTGATAGGGGTGAGCTTTAGTGTTGGTTTAAGGCTGGTCCTGCATAGTACACATGTGAATGGGGTGAGCTGTAGTGTTGCCTTAAGGCTGGGCATGCATGGTACACATCTGAATGGGGTGAGCTTTAGTGTTGGCGTAAGGCTGGGCATGCATGGTATACATGTGAATGAGGTGAGCTTTAGTGTTGGCTTAAGGCTGGGCCTGCATGGTACACTTGTGAATGGGGTGAGCTTTAGTGTTGGCTTAAGGCTGGACATGCATGGTACACATGTGAATGGGGTGAGCTATAGTGTTGGCTTAAGGCTGGGCCTGCATAGTGCACATGTGAATAGGGTGAGCTTTAGTGCTGGCTTAAGGCTGGGCCTGCATAGTACACATGTGAATGGGGTGAGTTTTAGTGTTGACTTAAAGCTGGGACTGCATGGTACACATGTGAATGGGGAGAGCTTTAGTGTTGGCTTAAGACTGGGCCTTCATGGTGCACATGTGAATGGGGTGAGTTTAAGTGTACATGTTCCTTGTGAATGTAACTGAATTTAATTTTAAGAACATTTTAATATAAAGCATTGTTTTCTATAACCCAGAAACAAAACATTTTCATGATACTAACCATTACTTCTAGTCTCATATCATCATCAAATAATTTTATTGAATATAAGTAATCAGCAACTTTTTCAGGATTTGCCAACTTCTTTACAATTTCTGATCTGTTCTTCGTTAAAGCGTCTTTATTTGGGTCGTTTTTTGTTGCCATGCTGAAATTATAAATACAAATAACAAGAGGTTCACATGAGCATGTATCGATCACCTGAGTGATTGGAGGGAGGAGTATTTTCTATTGCATATCATAGCATACATGTAGGTTAAACATTGATCTGCCTGAGATCATTTATCAATTTATAGAGCCAGGATCATTTATTGGTACAAATATTGAACGGTTCAATTGCCGCAGTGTTTAAAAAAAAACATGGAAAACTACGGCTGTGAATAGACAGATGTATGTATTGTGTATTTGGTAAATACCCCTTTTATAGTATATATATCTTCAAACTCAGTGTGAAGATGCTGTTGTTGCAGCCCTGCACTTTAATGGAAGAAGAAGAAGAAGTCTTCTTGCAGAAGTCTATTAACGTTAAAAAAAAGAATTTCACAAAAAAATAAAAATGATGTAAACATTTCCTTTTTTACACAGATTCATCTTAATTTCTTGAAATAAACATGAAATAAATTGTACTATGGTTTATCTTTCACGATTTTTATCTGTCACTACTGTTTACATTCAACACATCTTTCATAATTAAATCACCGTAACTAGCTTACCGTTGACTTTGTTTATTTCATAATATACTTTGATAACAGGTAAACATAAAAATTAACTGATACATGTATCACAAATTTTCAATTTATTTACTCATAGAAATGTGTTCTTTATGTGAATTTGAAAAAAATCCAAAATAGAAAATTCACATGAAACAAGAAAGGTTAATAGTGGTGGTACTGTCCGTTATATGGGCCAGTGGCTAATAAACTGAATAAGAGAATCAACACTTTTTTTTATTACAGAGAACGTATTTATAGAAAATATTTGAAAACATATTCTTGTGACTTAAAGCATAATAATTCAATTTGATGTGAATACTGCAATTTGATTGGCTGATCAGCCTGGAGAAAAAATGGTAATACATGATAACCTGGGTTGGTATTGTGACGTCACCAACATATTCATTTGCCAAAGACAAATTAAAATAGTCCCATGAAATAATCGTAATTAAAATCGAGGAATCATTATAAGGAATATTTGAAATTTTTGAGCAGGTTATACGTTTGTACATCTGAACGGTATACGCTTTTCATAAACTGCCCCAAACCAGGTTATATCTTATAACCTGTTCAAATATTGAATATATTCCTTAATTAACCAAAATTCAAAAATTGCAAATGAAAAATGATTTTGTTACCTATTGATTGAAGCTATAAGTGGGACACACATACTTTTATTTTTTTAATATATACACTCCGACAAAAGATAAGCACACACCCTATATTTTTATCGATATATTTTTTTACATCAATACTGCTAAAACAATAAAATAGATATCACCATTTTTCTTTCACGTCTTAAAATACTACACCAAGGGCTCTAAAATTACCAATCTACGAAGTATTTATCATCCTGAAAGACGTGACAATGACGTGGCAAAAATGGGGTTCAAAACAGGCGCTGGAAAAACGTAAAATCAGTTTGCCTTTGATGGAAGTTTTTAACATTGCATTAATATGCAGTCTTCAGATTTTAAGAACTTTTAAATGCATCTATTGTGCGTATATGTAAGACATAAAAATCAATAACGAGTATATCCACCGCGTTTATTGTGAAGTTTTGTAACACGCCTCGTCATGCTTCGCACAAGACGCCTAAGCCGTTCTTGGGGGAACTGTTGCCACTCCTGTAAGATAGCAGTTCTTAATTCGTCAATATTTTGACATTTTGAATTGCGTTGGTTAATTTTTCGGCCAATAAGGTCCCATACATGCCCTATAGGGTTCATGTCTGGCGACATCGCAGGCCATGGAATTGTCTGAACAGCCTCTTGCTGTAAAAAAATTTTTGTACAATTCGGGCTCTATGTGGCCTAGCTTTGTCGTCCATGAACATTGGCCTGTCAGCCAACGCATGATTGTCGAAATGGGGGACTACGCGTGGAGCGAGCACATTGTCACGGTATTTTTGGCCTGTCAGATTACCATCAAGAACGTACAAGTCCAACTTACAGTCAAAGGAAAAACAACTCCAGACAGTTACAGCCCCACCCCCAAAGCAGTTGTGCCCAAAATGTGGTTGCCATGAAATGAAGTGTTTCGTTGGCGCCAAACCCTTGCACGACCGTCGGTAGGGCGTAACAAAAACCGACTTTCATCAGACCAGTGGACCCGTCTCCATGTGCGAATAGTCCACCCCAAATGATCATGTGACCAGTCAAATCGAGCATGGCGATGACGTAATGTCAACTGTGGACGTTTTATGGGTCGTCGCGCTCGCATTCCCTGATGGTGGAGGCGTCTGATTACAGTGCGTGTGCTAATGTGGCCTCCAAACGGTAAATTACCACGAAGTGCACCAGCTGTGCTGAACACCGTTGCCGCGCCCGTCTGGATTTGATCCGGTCCTCTCTCAGCATCATTTTGCGAGGTCTACCTGCACGTGGACGGTCAGTAACATTCCCCGTTTGACGAAAACGCTGCATCAGTCGTACAATGATGGAATAGTAAACCCTGAAGTGGTCTGCCACCCTTAAATATGGCTAAAACCACCGCGTTATGCAAGCCAACAGCTTGCCACCTTTCTGGTATGGTTAATTTTTGCCGCACCATACCAAACCAATAGAAAATGAAACTTAAAACTCTACAAAAAAAAAATCAACTTTCGTTCGCAAACACAAATGTTGAAAGTCTGAAGTCAGTTGTTAAAGTTCATGGACATCGGACATCGGATCTACATAATTTTCAACTCCGCCGTTAGACTGTTATTGATTCCAACCCTTCTTACAGACATAAGGCCCCGGCGCCACAAAACTTGAGAATTTACAGAAGTCTGAGAATATTCTCAAATAAGGAAATACTCAAATTTGATTGGCTGAGAACACAGATTTGAGCAAAAAAAGTTTGCTCAGCTATCGGGGCCAGAAATAATTAAACACCCGATTGATAGAATGAAATTATAGATACGATTGACCACAATCTAATTAAATTAGATCTTGAATTGCCCACCTCCCCCCCCCCCTTTTCTGACTTATCAGGGGAAAAACGGGGGTCAATTCAAAATCTAATTCTAATAAGATTGGTTTGACCGACGCTATACATAAATTGGAAAGTATGATCCTATGTCACACATCTAAAAATCTCCCAATTAAAATGTCAAAATTTCAGTAAAATATCAAGAATAGACCTATTTCACATTAACCTATTATTTGTTGTAAGCGACCATAGTCCAAAGTCCAATCGGAGTAAAATCCGGGTGGTAAGCGGCCTTTCTGCTTGGATTATATCATGGCGATACGACTACCACTTTATTTTTAACCTTTTCGAAGTTATATTCACTTTATTTATTGGCAAAATTGTATTCTACATTTACACATTACACTGGTGATCAAATATACACAATTATTGATTAATTTAGTAGTTGGAAAGTCGAGAATCTGAGACAGTTCTGGACGATGAGAAGTCTGACGAAAACAGGAACGAAGGAGAAGCTAGCGGTCGTATGTTTCGGCATGTAAGTTAACGTATTTCTTGTTAGCCCATGGTGATGTTGCATTGACACGCTGAAAGACTATAAGGTTGGCAAGGTCTATGAATATTTTTTATGTGGGTGGTTTGCAGGAGGCATATTTCTTAAAGACAAAATCGAACAGGAACTTGTGTAATTTATTTTACAAAAAATGTAAGTGTTCACCATCATAGACTGAATGACGACCCCCACAATGTATGGATATGCACCAAAGAAGATAATGGTTTTGACAGAAGGAGCTTATTGTTCATGCACTGCAGGGTAAGAAATTTATGCACATTATTTTTATTCTCTATCGCGTCTATGCAGTGCCAAGTCAGGACCATTATATAACAACTGAAGGGATTGCAACCAATCTTGGCTGAAATGTTCATAACAAAGTCAGGACCAAATGTTGGTATTGTGGTGCTAATTGTTGATCAAACCTGGCTACAAGGGGCCATTAAAGCTTCTGTTTAGGTAATATTTCAAAGATCTTCTTAAGAACTGCTTATTGTAATCAATTGAAATCAAGTTTAGTGACAGCCTTGATAGATTCTGCCAAAATGTTGTTACTATGGTGTCAATCAATCAGTACATTTCAATAATGTTGGAGAGCTGTCAGTTAAAATTTCTCTGGAAGCTAATGATCTGTGTACATATTTAGTTTGTCCACTACATGTGTATTTCCACTAATAATTATTCAGCTTCTATAGTACAAGGTAGTACATTTCAATAATGTTGAAAAGATGTCAGTTCAAATCTGACTAGAAGCTAATCTATGGGTTTTATTTTGATATATGCTTGACCATGTCGACTGCATTAATTAACTTGGGCACAAGTACCTAGCTTAATGAGAGTTTTGAAAAACTACTCCCTTTTCAGTGTGATTTTTATACTACTGCAAAAATGTTGCCTTGGTATAATTATGGGTCTGTAGACAAAGTGATTTCCGACCTCATCAGTGGTATAATGATTAGCATGCTCCTACTGAATGTGGTAGATCAATGGGTTCTAGCCCCTGTCTATAGCTAGTCAAACCAGACTATAAAATTGGTAAGCATGCAGCATTAAGGAGTAAGAACAAAGACTGATCGGCTCAGAATCAGAATAATATTTCAGAGTGGAGCGACATGTCTACCCACATACTGTTGTTTCAATGAACTAGCACTATAAAAATCCAACTAAGTGTGTTAATTTTTTGGATCTAAATGTGTTTCCTGTTGCTCATGCTTAAATAGTTTACACATCTTACATGTATGTTATAGTTGATGTTTCTTGTTGTTCATTGTTTAAAAATTTTATGAATGGAATGTTTGTTATCCCCCATACGAGTGTTGTTTTTCATTTAAAGTTATTGAATATTTTGGGCTCTGTTCATTTACATTGTACCTGAGAAAGTCTTAGACAAATATTTTTAAATTAAAGGAGTTTTGGCCATTTTTAGTATGTTTTTTTTNGGGGTGGAACTTTTGTCAGATTTTTGAACTTTTTAATTCAATAACTAAAGGATAAAGAAAATTGTATAGTGTCTCCCAATATTAACTTTTTGATGTTAAAAGCAATGTTATTTTCATTCGATCATTAACTTAAGACTTCACCAGGATGAGGAGAATGTGTTTTATTTCCTATTCTTCAATGTTCCAGTTCATAGTTTT
>MJUT01007280.1:5817-15877 GCA_002080005.1 Gigantidas platifrons
ATGTTTTGTAGATCGTTTTTTGTCCTTTTTCTTTTGGCCATTGTGTTGTCTGTTCTTCTTTTATTTACAGATTCTGATTGCCTATGTGTAATGTTTTGTAGATCGTTGTTTGTCCTTTTTCTTTTTGGCCATTGTGCTGTCTGTCCTTCTTCGATTTACGGCTTCTGATTGCCTATGTGTTATGTTTTGTAGATCGTTATTTGTCCTTTTGACCTTTTTCTTTTGGCCATTGTGTTGTCTGTTCTTCTTCTATTTACGGTTTCTGATTGGCCCTTTGGTAACTTCAAACTTTTCTATTTTTCTATGGTTGAAATAAACACATATCTTTAGTTGGGTTTCTTTCCATGTCGTTCACTATGAGGAATAAAAATGTTAACGGAATATTGCCGGACATTTTGGTGAATGACATTGATATATTTTCCACTTCTCACAGTACAAATAATTTGTTTATCAGTAGCTAACTATACATTCAACAATATTTCGGTTATATCATGGCGATGAGTTCTGGTTGAATCAACAATACTGAAACACTCTTTTTCAAAATAAGTGAGCAAATCTTGGATTGTTGTTGAAAGCAAAGCAAGCAATTGTTCAGCTATAACAAGTTATATTTTGGTGAGAGGCTTATGTTTATATATTTTTTGTATTAAAACCAACACACCGAATTTGAATTTATATTGAAACAATAGTACACATGATAGACATGTTGTTACACTCGGTTACATAACCCCCGACTCTTGGAAACTTTGTTTTCACTCCTTAACGCTGTGTGGCTAACGGAGAAGTAGCAAATCCCAATTTCATTGTTTGTGGTTTGACACGATCACCGATCGAACCCATGATCTATTGCACTGAAAGGGAAGATTGGAGTCTAAAGATGACTTCACCAAGCGGGTTTATTCCCCTTCAAAATGCTAAAAGATTTCTTGTGCGGCTCAAATAAATTTAACATACATTAACTGCGTCTGTAATATAACTGTTTGTAAGAATATAACAAGTGTTTTGCTTTATTACAAGCAAAGTACATTTCGAAAATCTCTTAATTCCACTTTTTCAAGTTGTCTACAAGGTACAGTAAAATTTGTCAAAACTGAACTATGAATAAACCAGAATCCTATATCAACCAAACTTTAAATAAAGTCCCAATGCACGAAATATTTATTAAGTTCACCGCCGGTTTTTAGTGGGGTTCGTGTTACTCGATCTTTAGTTTTATGTGTATGTTTTGTAGATCGTTGTTTGTCATTTTGTACCTTTTCTTTCGGCCAATGTGTTGTCTGTTCTTCTTCGATATACGGATTCTGATTAACCCTTTGGTATCCTCAAACTCTTTTTTTTAATTTAACCTGTATAAACCGAACACCTGTCTATTCCGGAATCAAAGGTTAGTCCCAAGCAGGCTCGGTTTAGCCAGGTGTGACTGTATAATCAACAAAGTGGTAGAAGATCAAACATATTTACCTTTTCCTGCCAACATAACTTCAATTGGATAATGATCACTGACCTTGACAGTCTAAAATAATAAAATTGTTTCAATATTATCGAGTAGCACATGTATGTAATATTATTATGTAATGGTGTGTATTGTTTTATTTACAACTACAACTACTTAAGCATTCAGTGTCGATGACCACACACGTTGTGAGTTCGAATCCTACTCATGGCGAGGTGTATGTGATACAACATTATGTGATAATGTTTGTCAGTAACATGCGACAGGTCGGTGGTTTTTGCGGGTATTTCGGTTTCCTTCAGCAATAAAACTGACCCCCATGATATAACTGAAATATTGTTGTAATTGGGATTAAACACAATAACCCTAACTCTAACCAGTCTTATTGGAGAGGTAAAGCTCGGACAGATAGCGAATTGATTGGTTGAACATGTTAAACCTCCTTCATTGATTTATTGTCTACATAAACTTCAATTTAAAAGGTGGTACCATACATTTCAGGTAAAATTTGATATGCTCGTTTAATTTTCTTATTTTTTTTTGGCAGTGTGTTTGAATATATCCACTGTAATAAATATCAAAATTTTACCAAATTCCAACCAACAGACTCAGTGCTATAAATTCACTAGCCACATAGCAGCTTTACTCTCTGTTGTTTTGATCGCCGAAATGCTTGACATCTGCATACAAACATCATATGATCAAAACGTTCAACTGATTTTAAAGAGTTGTCTCCCTGTAGTGTATGGTAACCCCTTAATACATATTTATTTTATTTTTATCCCAGTATGTTATTCTAGAAACTCGTCGTGCCCATTCATTTTATGTTTACGTTTTTATTAGAAGAGCTAGAAGATAGCAAAGGGCCAATCAGAATCCATATATCGAAGAAGAACAGACAACGCAATGGTCAAAAGAAATGAACAAAAGGACAAACAACGATCTACAAAGCATACACATAAAAATAAAGATCGAATAACACGAACCCCACTGCAAACTGGGGGTGAACTCAGATACTCCGGAAGGGTAAGCATTTCCTGCTCCACTAGTGACACCCGTCGTGTTACTCTAGTTACAAACCCGGTTAACACTCACCAATTCGTCTGATAAATTATAAATTTCATCAAACTTGACCACTTTAGCACTGTGTGGTACGACTGCGCTTTGTAGCTTTGTGCCTGCAGCTATAAATCTACAAAAACAACGATGAAAAATGTACTGATGGTAATTAAAAAAATTAAATATTCCTATTACACATGTTTGTTTGTTTGATTGTTTGTGTATTTGTTTGATGGTGTTTAACGCCACTTTCAACAATATTAATTTCAGCTATATCGTGGCGGTTAGCTTTATTGGTGGAAGAAACCGGAGGACCCGGATAAAACCACCGACCTGTCGCAAGTCACTGACAAACATTATCTTTTAATGTTGTACACATTGCCCTGATCGAGATTCGAACTCACATCATCAGTGGTGATAGGCACTGATTGCATATGTAGTTGTAAATCCAACTACCATACGACCACGGCCACAATGGCCCCATATCAAACATGAGTAACTGACAAAACGGTAATGTTGATACTGAAAATTGTCATATGGATAACACCAGCGGAGCAGGAACTGCTTACTATTTTGGAGGACTTGTGTCCACCCTCGGTGTTCAGTTGGGTTCGTGTTGCTCAATGATTGTTTAGTGTAGTGTTTTGTTTAGTGAATCATGGTTTGCCCTCTCGTAATTTTTACTTTGGCCATTGCATTGTCTGTTCGTCTTAGATTTGCTGCTTCTGGTTACTCCTTTGATATCTTCAACTACTTCTTACAGTGCTATATGACTGCTACAACAGTCCTCGTGTAGACATGTCTCTCCACTCTGACACACTGCCATCTGCTACAACAGTCCTCGTGTAGACATGTCTCTCCACTCTGACACACTGACATCTGCTACAACAGTCCTCGTGTAGACATGTCTCTCCACTCTGACACACTGTCATCTGCTACAACAGTCCTCGTGTAGACATGTCTCTCCACTCTGACACACTGTCATCTGCTACAACAGTCCTCATGTAGACATGTCTCTCCACTCTGACACACTGTCATCTGCTACAACAGTCCTCGTGTAGACATGTCTCTCTACTCTGACACACTGTCATCTGCTACAACAATGTCTCTCTACTCTGACACACTGTCATCTGCTACAACAGTCCTCGTGTAGACATGTCTCTCCACTCTGACACACTGTCATCTGCTACAACAGTCCTCGTGTAGACATGTCTCTCCACTCTGACACACTATCATCATTCGGGCCATCCAGTCTTTGCTCTTCTTCCTTTATGTAGACATGTCTCTCCACTCTGACACACTATCATCATTCTGGCCATCCAGTCTTTTCTCTTCTTCCTTTATGTAGACATGTCTCTCCACTCTGACACACTGTCATCATTCGGGCCATCCAGTCTTTTCTCTTCCTCCTTTATGTAGACATGTCTCTCCACTCTGACACACTATCATCATTCGGGCCATCCAGTCTTTTCTCTTCCTCCTTAATGTAGACATGTTTCTCCACTCTGACACACTGTCATCATTCTGGCCATCCAGTCTTTGCGCTTCCTCCTTTATGTAGACATGTTTCTCCACTCTGACACACTATCATCATTCTGGCCATCCAGTCTTTGCGCTTCCTCCTTTATGTAGACATGTCTCTCCACTCTGACACACTGTCATCATTCTGGCCATCCAGTCTTTGCTCTTCCTCCTTTATGTAGACATGTCTCTCCACTTTGACACACTGTCATCATTCTGCCCATCCAGTCTTTGCTCTTCTTCCTTTATGCTGCATACTTTGCGGAGAAGCAGCAGATACCAATTTTATAGCCTTAGGTTTGACCCGAGCGTGATCGAACCCATGATATCTAACACTCGGCGCGAAACTTCTAACCATTACATCACCGAGATGGGTCAAATGCACAATGATAATGTAGTAAAATAAAATAAAATACCACACTTTCCGGTATAATCCAAAGTCTAATCGAAAAATCATAGAAAAAGGGGAAGTTTTATTTTGTCGACTTTTTTTCCTTTGGCTTGCCATTATATCATATGTTCTTTGATTTTTTTCCTTTGGCTTGCCATTATATCATATGTTCTTTGATTTTTTCCCTTTGGCTTGCCATTATATCATATGTTCTTTGATTTTTTTCCTTTGGCTTGCCATTATATCATATGTTCTTTGATTTTTTTTCCTTTGGCTTGCCATTATATCATATGTTCTTTGATTTTTTTCCTTTGGCTTGCCATTATATCATATGTTCTTTGAATTTTAACTTGTTATCCTCAGACTTGTCTAAAGATCATGAGCTTCGACTGTATTTATTAATACTTGCCTATCGTAGCTGCACTCACTGTTCCCTGTTGTTGTATCAACGTCATCCCCTATCAGCCATTTGAAATCGTGGTCATTATAGAGAGATATCTTATCATGATCTTGATCTTGAAGATAGGTACAGTCTGAGTTTAGATCACCTGCTATTAGAATGTCCTGTAGATACAATCATTATTCAATGTTGATTATTTGTTGCAAGATAGGGTTAGGATTATGGTGTTTAACGCCACTTTCAACAATATTTCAGCTATATCGTGAAGGTCAATTTTATTGGTGGAGGAAACCGGAGTACACGGAGAAAACCACAGCCATTATATATTGCGAATAGAAATATAAGGAGCCAATTTAAGTAAAAAGCAGAGTCATTCCGAAAGTACAACATCCAGTTTAATATACCAGTCGCCGTGGCAAGGTAACATGGTAGTCATCCTCGTCTAATAATGTTTTAAGTCGTTTCCTGTACTCGAAAGCATGCGCTTATTGTATTTTGAAGCTGACAACCATCTTTTTTGGCTTGGTAAATATTTACGTTGTTGAAGTACAAGGAAGATGGTAATATTATGCTCAGACAATGAAACTGAATTTATAGAAATCTTCCAACTATTGGATACTACAAATGTTATAAATAATATCAATCGATACCCTACACATCGTGACGAATTTCAGTAAACAACATCGAGAAAACGATTGAGTGATTGTTGTTTAACTCCACCTCAGCAATTTTTCAGCTATATTATGGCGAGAACAAGTTAATTTTCAATGAAATGATGAGGAGATCCGCTTTGTACTAAACCAACATGCTTAGTTGGATTTTTATAGTGCTAGCTCACTAAAACAACAGTCCGCGGATAGACATGTCGCCCCAATCGGATATAATATCCTGATTCCGAGCCAACCAGTCTTTGACCTTTCTCCTTAATGCTGCAATGACAACGAACACGGTATTATCAGAGAATAGTGAACTGCCAACTACAATAACAACAAGATCTAAATTATATCCTGGATATCTAGAAATATGGATACCACGAATGCTCTAAGAATATAAAATAAGATTTAACTACCTTTAAGTCCCATTTTTTACTAACTATATTATACACAGTGATGATATTGTCTATTTCTGAAAGAGCCTGGCTTGGTTTTGTATGGAGAGCCAATATACCAAAATCATCAATTTCTACAATATAAAAAATGTTTGTTTGTTTGTTTGTTTGATGGTGTTTATAAACGCCACTTTCAACAATATCTCAATTATATCGTGGCCGTAAGTTTTATTGGTGGAGGAAACCGGAGGACCCGGAGAAAACCACCGACCTTCCGCAAGTCACTGACAAACTTTATCACATAATGTTGCATCAAGTACATCTCGCCATGAACGGGGTTCGATCTCATAACATCAGTGGTAATATGTACTGATTGCATAGGTAGTTGTAACTCCAACTACCTTACGAGCACGACCGCGGCGCCCCCTACATTGATCAGAAAATTACTTAAATCTCATTTACATAAACAAATATATGAACGTCCTGCGGCATTTCTACTTCTTCTTTATAAGAGGCCGACTTCAACTAATTGAAGATTTCACCAATTTCTAGAGGCACTGCGCATCAAACGCTATAATTAACAAATTTTAGGAAAAGAAAAAATATTAATAAAAAATATTTTTTATTTTTTTAGACTATATACAAGAATTTATGATGAACTAATTGTTAATGACTGAAAGAGCTGCTTCGAATGACTCAACAGAGCCCCTCTTCACAGTGTACAGGGGGATACATATAGGTTTTGGTATATGTTCTATGAAACTTAATTGTGAATCATTAAGACGAAATATCATATATAAACATACTGTACATTTTGTACCTGTTGTTTTTGATTGAAAGCGAACAACAAAAGGTGGTCGCTCAAAAATGTTTAATTCCTCCGGATATTGGTATTCCGCAGTCACTTGGAGAAGACTTTCTCTAAAATAAAAAATCGGTTTTAAGTGAAATATTTTTATATTAATAGTACATGTACGTCATTTGGTGTCTTAATTAATTGATGTATTCTCGCCTTTGACAGAGTGAGTGCATGCATATAGTGCTTTGTAGCTTATGCTTTTATAGTCATAAATTTTCCGTTGATTACATCAGTGAGTGATTGTTGCTTAACGCCAACTCAGCAATTTTTCAGCCATATCATGGCAAACCAAGTTCATTTTCAATGAGATGATGACGAGGTCCGCTTTGTACTAGACCAACATGCTTAGTTAGATTTTTATAGTGCTAGCTCACGGAAAAAACTGTCCGCGTATAGACATGTCGCCCCACTCGGACACATTATCCTGATTCTTTGACAGAGCGAACCCCACAAGCCTCTATCATAAGATTAATATTTTTAGGATTATTTTATACAATCTGAATCTTACAGTAGTTGTTTTACATCCGGGTCGTCAGTTGGCTATTATATCACCCGACTTATTTACTCTGTATTCATTTTATTTAAAAAAAAAATAAACGTTAGAGAATACCGCAGAGCAATCATATTAGTACAATCCAGAGAAACAGGCATCATGGGGTACACAAGACGAAGAAACTACTGCTTTGAGTATGCGTAATATGCTTTGCGTTATTCTAAGTCAAAGAGATATAGTTGATGTCTGTTTTTGGAGTTTAAATTGTGGGTGAGTTCAGACAGTGGTTTCTGATTTTCAATTTTATCCTTCATATCAGGAAATAATATGACAATGACTATCACAGTCATGTGCATGGACCGTTTAATAGGACTGTAATGGATAGTGGCTAAACTAGATAATATTTTTTTTCAAAATCAGTTCTCATGCCATGGGATTATGAGAAGAAAATATTCTTACATCGGATTATCGGAAACCATAATGTCTAAAAGTCAATCTAATTAAAATTAGATTGGTCTAAAAGTAGTCATATTGGATAACAGACTGGAACGAAATATCATCTTTATATTAACATTTACAGTTTGTATTACAGGGTAGGGGTAGGGTTATTAACGTCACTTTCAACAATATTTCAGTTTTATTGTGTCGGTCAGTTTTATTAATGCAGAAACCCACGACACGGTTGTTTCATATACATATAAATATAATTGTTGAAGAATTAAAAGTTAACAGACGACGGACGACAAGTGATGTCAAAACCTATATAATACGGACCTCAAACTGTATACTACATTGTGTGTAGTAATCAATAAGCAACTTATTCAGTGAAATTTGAACTGGATCGAGAAGTTTTCACTTTTTATTTACCAAATTCAATTGTTCTCATTGCAAATAGAGCTGCTTTTTTTGTTCTCGAGATAGATTATATCTGTATTTATAACATAAACATAGATATATCTGATTTAGTACGCACGTCGGGTTTCTGGAATAAAATTCATATTCAAAAGATTGGTTCAAAGCCAAATGATTTAAAAGTCCTGGTGGCGACGAAAATAAAAAAGTCGCCTAAGGTCACCTACGACCAATTACAGACATTCGGTCGATTCCGTTTCGCCATCTACGGAGAGCACCGGAATCGTCCGAGGGTTACCGATTGTTTATAAGGTACACGACTGTTATCTTCTTTTAGGTTTTCAAAGTTTATATTTTTACCAGCAAATAGTAGTTCGTGTTCTTGTGGTAAACCTTTGTCATATTACTTTACTACCCTTTTCGAAATGTTTTGTCCGTAATACCTAAAAAGGAATCCATATTGTTCTTTCGAATCTGTTCTGCCGAGTCGATCACTAGTTATACTTCCAAACACACCACGTGGGTCCTCGATTCTGAAATAAAATATTTATATTTGAAAATTAAATCGAATTCATCTGGAATATGATTGATTGTTTGTTGCTAATATAAATGTCAAGCGACAAAAATTTTATGCATATATGCATGAGGATTCAGCTTCGAAAAAATTTAAGTACCGGTACTCGAAAATTAAAAAAATATCTCAAACAGAATAACGTACAAATTGTTCATGGCCAAAATAGAAATAATATGAGTTTTGTTTCGATTAAAAAAATATCTGGCTCGGGAGAAAAGAAATTACCCCCTCCGTAATAAAAAGGTATGTCCCTTAGCTGTATTTGGCTGTAGAGTTACAATATATCCAGCGTTTGACTTTTAAACATTGGTTTCAAAATGTATTTATTTGAGCATCACTGCAAAAATTTAAAGCACACTTAATTTGATGCACTAAAATAATATGTGCATCTATTTCAATTCCAATTATTTATTTTCTCCCTCGATATTCAACATTGAAAATTAACTTGTTCTCGCCATAATATAGCTGAAAAATTGCTGTTGACGTTAAACAACAATAATCACTCACCCGCTCACTCGATATTCTTATACGAAAATAAATAGTCTTTTCAATTAAGAATAACCCCCCAATATGAATAGGACGAATGACTCGCTACAACTCTTGTAAGCGAGGTGCCTTATTATCATATAAATAAATACAGAATAATTTCATGCACTCCAATGCAAAAAAGAAAAAGAAAAAAAGAAAAACTTACAGTTCAATTTACAAGTTTTTGATGACTAAAATATCTTTTTTTATTTATTCGGCAGGTTAATGTGACGTGCTGTAGCAATCGTAATTTCTCGGCCATTCTCGCTACCCTACAATTTGTTTGTAGGGTAGCGAGAATGGCCGTGGTGTTGTTGCGAACTCGGACGATACCTTATTAAAAATGTAGTATTTATACCAAGAACTGACGAGTGAGCACGAACTAAACGTGGACTTATGAAGACAAGAATTTACCGTAAATTATCTAAACATAATTTTATTGATCGTAACGTATCGAAGGAAAGAAGAGTTTGAAGATACCAAAGGGAGGTAATCAGAATCCCTATATCGGAGAAGAATATACAACACAATGGCTAAAAGGAAAAATACAAAAGGACAAAGAAAGATCTACAAAACATATATATAAAACTAAAGATCGAGTAACACAAACCCCACTAAAAATCGGGGATGAACTCAGGTGCTCCGGAGGGGTAAACAGTTCCTGCTCCACTAGTGGCACACGATAACTGATTTGTAGACATTTAAAATTAAAATGTATATACTAATAAACAATTCATATTTACTTTGTTTCTTCTTAGATTCGGAGGCTTTTTCTGTAAGTTTAAAAGGACCACTCTTTATTTCGTAATCAGAACCCGTATGGTTAAACTGCTCAACTAGTGACACCCGTCGTGTTAATCTAGTTACAAATTTCGTGCAAAT
>MJUT01007280.1:22338-54161 GCA_002080005.1 Gigantidas platifrons
CCAATGGGGACATTTTGCAAATAATAGTTTAAGCGGGTATTTAAGGTCAGCCATTAAAGAGCGGGAATGTAGGATTACTTAAGAAATAAATAAACACCATAAATATAATCTAATCGTTGGCACTAAGACATAGTTCATTTGAGTACCCCTCTACATCTCATATAGGAAATATTAACAACAAAAAGTAAAGCAAAACAAAAAACCGGCAAAATTTCAGGGGAAAAACAGTTTAATTATAATTTTAGAAGTATGATCTCCAAGACGAAATACAGTTTCTAGTTATATTTAAATCGATATCAATGTTTGCTATAATAAATAATAAACTTGAATTCATCGCATTTTCAGTTATAGAACAAAAAAAACAAATTCCCATAATTTGTTGTACTCAAATCTATCGATGGTAAAATTGTTGAAATACTGCTGATTGATTTTGATTTTTGGTGTTTTAACGCCACTTTCAACAATATTTCAGCTATATCATGGCGAACAGTTTTAGTGATGGCTAAAGTTGGCGTTAAACACCAATCATTCAATCAATCAATCAATATACACAAATGTATTTGATTGCAAAACATCATATTACTTAACAAAGGAATATAACTATTTCACTTACTTTAACCAAAACCGAGACGACTTCGGTGTTTTTCATTTTTGTAAGTCCAAAAACTTGTATGTTGAAAGCACATATTCGAAGAGGAGGGTCTGCTACGGCTGGAATGGATGCAGCTTTAAATCCACAAAAACAGAGTAGGGGGATTACAATCCACACCGAGTTCATCTTTCGTGTTAAATGATTTTAAATGCATGAGAACTTTTACCTTATATAAAAATATAAAACGAACTCACCCATGACTTACCTTTAATGACTTTATGCGTGATTTATTTTGAATTGAATGACCGATTTTGTAGCCAGCAGTGTGATCTATATATCTATATATAAACCTATGTAATATTATGATAGACTAATTGTTTTATCATGTTCTTATAAACTTGTTATGGCCTGGTTCCTTGGTAAAGAACTTCCGTCACGGTACATGTGCATAACAAAACAATACTACATTTAAGTGGACATATAGCTTCATGATTTGAAAGACCAGTTCATGGTCGCCTTCGGACTTTTTTACGGTCAAATTAATGTCAACTTCTAAATAGCTTATTATGATTTTGAACTACACCGTAGATAACATCTACTCAAGTGTTAAATTCTTTGTACAACAATACCCCCAGCAATGCTATTATAAAAGCGGCATCTGATGTCAGTTACCAGGGGCGGATCCAGGGGAGGGGGGCGCACCCGGCGCCCCCTCTAAAATTGGAAAAACATATGATTTTTTTTTGCGTAAAATCGTGATTTTTCACACGAAATACCCCAAACATTTTCGCGCATCCCTTCACTCGGCACGATTGTTTTTAAGTGCGCCCCCCCTAACTTGTAATCTTGGATCCGTCCCTGGTTACAGACCGCTGTTTTAGGCCGATATTACGTATCTCGGCCTTCACCTGAGTACTTATGCTGCAAAAGAAACCCGTTATATCCAATACGGACAGCTTCTTTTGTTTCAATAGTAATGTATATTATGCATAATGCAATCTTCGTAGTTCCCGCGCACTGACACCTGCTGGATTTTGACAGTTACGCCCCTTGTAATGATGTCATTTTCAGTCAATCGACGCAAGGCTTTCATTTCCTTTCATTTGAATGTCCTGAAATAGACTCGAGATTATAATATGGCTGATTTTCAAGCGAAGATTTGTGAAAAATTTAAAATACATTTGTAAACTCATTGACAGACAATCAGAGCAAATCTATAACGGCTATTATAGACGGAAAATATGTCTTTGTTGGCACGTTGTAAAGCGCGTTCTGATTGGTTGCTGCTACCACTAGCTGCATTACATATAAACTGTCACCGTGTGGCCTCTACAATCCGTTTAACGATGCCAAGGGTGAAGATGAGTAGAGCGGATTGTAACCCTTGACTAGCGAAGATGTCTTCGTAGTAGCTATATATATATATATATATATATATATTCAAAAGAGCATAAAGTGTTATTACAGTTGTAATAGTAGAGCATATTTGATCTCCAAAAAATGCAGGGTCCCTGATGGGATTCGATCCCGCGACCTCTCGCATTGTAAGCCACCGCTCTACCAACTGAGCTAATGGATCCCATTAACCAGTTTAACTCCGCAACATGTTTGTGATTGTCCCAAATCAGTGCCTGGATATCCAATGTAATATGCTGTGGGCCGCTATTTTTTGTGTTCAGTCGGTTAAGATGACAGATTATTGTTCGTTTTGATGGTATTGGTGGAATTGTTGACCATCACTGTTTAATCTTTCTTTTAATAATTCAAAAATAGTTTACATATACATGTACACGTATACTATTTTCTACTTTTTCATTTTGTGTTTAATTTTGTAGTCTTTGTACTGTTTTCACTCTCCTATATTTGACTGGGTGGGGGGGTTTGAGGTTTAGCCTCACTGAAGAGTGGCTGATAAGTTAGCAAAGTCATCAGTGATATCAGTTTATATCAATAGGGCATGAGATGATAACCCTTCTGAGGACACTAGATCTCACATTTACTTCATGACGGGTATCATTAATAGGATAGGATATAATAATCCTTCTTGGGCATCCCATCTCCTAGACAACCAGTCTTTGGTCTTTCTCCTTAATGCTGCGTGCTTAGCGGAGAAGCAACACATACCAATGTTATAGTCTTTGATTTTACCCTACCGGGGCTCGAACCCACGATCTATACCACTTGACGCGGGCACGCTAACCATTACGCCACCGATGCGGTTCCGTGGCATCGACAACATAATAAAACCTTCCTGGGAAAAAATACCAACTTGAAGTATTTCCTAAATTTATGACCCGTGTGCATGATTGTCATCGTTCCTTATACAATGTATACAAATATAAATCTATTAAATCTATTAAAAATCTGTGCATAGGTATAATAAATACATTTCAAAGTAAGTTTATTTTCAAGTGTGTAATTAATATACTTTTAACAAATGTAAATAAGAAAATAAAGCCCCAGTAAACATGTCAATATCCATTTTTTTAATATTTACACTATTTCACTGAAATGAAATGATATTAAATTATTTACTCTCGATCTTTGTTTAAAATTTCGTACAGATACGTATACCGGCAGTAAAGAAATAAACAAATGTTGTGACATCATGAAAGGCGTGACAGCCAAATATCAACATTGTCCTCATAAATACTTGGCGTCTCCGTTCAGATTTATGAAATATAATTTTCTATTTTTTCTACTTCAAACTTTAGCTACAACCGTACATAATAATTCTGATATGTGACCCACCTTTGTAAGATTTAACCGTAATTTTCCATGAATGTTCTCCATTCTGAATCGTTGATATTTCCTCTATTTGCAAATCTAAAAATCTGTTCGAATTGCAATAAAAAGACATTATGCTTGTGTTTGTTAGATGATCACATTGTCTCAGACTATCTTTTTTACCCAAGTGTTTTCTTGTTGTTCGATCAGAAACAAGTTTATTATTTAGCTTTCCAGACTTCAGATTTTGAGTGTACATGTACCTGATGAAGGTTATTCCAGAAACACGTCGTACGCAGTAAATTAGATATCTACGTTTTATTTTGGCTTTGAGCGTACCTGATGAAGGTTATTCCAGAAACACGTCGTAAGCACTAAATTAGATATCTACGTTTTTATTATTGTCCACATCGATGTTAACTATTTCCATCCGCTTCTAAATTGCAGAGTTTTGGTAAATAATTGGTGTCTGGGGGATAAACTTGTTATTTCTCTCATAACTAGTTAATATGTGTATATTGTTGATCATTGCTTGTCATTTTGCTTTTCGTCATTGCTTTGTCTATTCTTTTGCTATTTATGTTCTCTGGTTACCTCTTTGGTATCGTATCTTCAAGGGTTATGGTGCTTAATGCCACTTTCTACAGTATTTCAGTTATATCGTGGTGGTCAATTTTATTGATGGAGGGAACCGGAGTACCCAAAGAAAAGAAAAAAAAAACAACCGACCTGCCAAACGTATCCGACAAAATTTATCACATAATGTTATATCGAGTACACTCTCCATGAAGGGGATTCAAACTCACAACATTAATGGTGATAGGAACTGATTACATAGGTAATTACAAATCCACCTCCCATATCATCACGACCACGACGTATCTTCAACAAAATGTTTCTTGGTTAATAAAAAAAAATACTGTCCCAGTGAATGTGTTGTTAGGCTGTAATCAGAATCTAATAAAATTCGCTATGTTGTGTTTATTGTTGAAATTTTATTAAATTTCAAATAAGATAGTCCCAACAAATGTGTTGTACCCTCCAGCATTCAAAGATTTAGATGACGATGTATCCGAGTGGCGGACCCAAACCATGTCACCTTTATCGAGCAAGACAGTAACGACTTGGGTTGCCATGCTGTAATCATCTTTATCTGAGTATAAATGAGCCAATCTTATACCATTTTTGACTATTTCAAGGTAAACCTCGCTAATACCTTGAATATTCATCATACTACACGAAAATAAGTACACAGCCCTGATTGGTGCTGTAAAATGTCCATGTCGAGAATCGTAGCCATTACCAATATTAGTTAAGACTTTGTCATACTCAACAATTTGGTGTTGGCCTAGAGCTAGTTGTGTTGTAAGGATAGCAGAGAAGGCAACTTTCGATATACTGGGTGATGGGGTCATAACTACAAAAACAACAACAACCACATATAATATTATAGATAAACACAGCTAAAACATAACATTTCTCACTTCAGTCAGTGAGTGAGCGATTGTTGCTTAGCGCCAAATCAGCAATTTTTCAGCTATATCATGCCGAGAACAAGTTAATTGTCAATGTGATGATGATGAAGTCCGCTTTGTACTTGACCAACACGCTTAGTGCTAGTTCACTGAAAAAACAGACCGCAGATAGACATGTCGGCCCTTTCGGACACATTATCCCGATTCCCATCCAACCAGTCTTTGCTCGTTCTCCTTAATGCTGCGTGCTTAGCGGAGAAGCAACAAATACCAATTTCATAATCTTTGGTGTGACCTGATCAGGACTCGAACCCACGATCTACCGCACTCGAGGCGAGCACTCTAACCATTACACAACCATTCAGTAAATTGTTGTATAATTTAATCAATATTTTATTTTTAAATATGCGTGTAAGAACTCATAAATAGCTGTAAGAAATAAAATTATCCAATCATGCTTAATACTCAATGTAACGATCACGTACCTTTAAGTGCTCATGGGGGTTTAGATGTTTGTCGCTAATACTTAATGTCTTATTAAGACGCCCTTAACATAATATATTCTTGATACTATTGCGTATGGATGTGGGTTAGGGTTATGGTGTTTAACGCCACCTTCAACAATACTTCAATTATATCGTGTCGGTAACCTGTATTGGTGGAGGAAATCAAAGTACCTGGAGAAAACCACCGACATGCCGCAAGTCACTGACAAACTTTATCACATAATGTTGTATACAGTACACCTCACCATGAGTGGAATCGAACTCACAAATATAAAACAAAAAAACAAAAACAAAAACGACGAACTCCTAAATCATAATGTTCAGTTGAAGCGATTAAACTTTGTGTAGGTTTTTGGCATCATGGAGTCAATTCAAACCCAGATAGTTTAATAAATAAAATTTATCTATCAAGTGTTAATAATAACTCAGATTGGTATAGAATAAAAATGAAATTGTTATTTGATAAAGTTGGATTTAATCATGTCTGGGAAAATCAAAATTCATTTAGTAAAAATCNGTAAAAAATAGAAAGCTATGTTTGGGAAAAAAATTGTAATATTATCTGATCCTCTCTTATACCGCCGTCTCCTTCTCCTAAGACAAATAAAGAATAATCAGAATCAAACGAATACAACTGGAGGACAGAATTTAAAGGAATTTAACAATACATCTGGGTGGATGTCTGTGTGTGTGTTGTTTTTTTAATGAATTAATCAAGTATAGTCACCCTCAAACCAACCCCTCCCCCTCCCCAGCCGACCTGAAAATAAAAAAGACAAATGCAGTCA
Source organism: Gigantidas platifrons (assembly GCA_002080005.1). Lineage (NCBI taxonomy): Eukaryota > Metazoa > Mollusca > Bivalvia > Mytilida > Modiolidae > Gigantidas > Gigantidas platifrons. Next base: position 28,427 of record MJUT01007280.1, read on the forward strand.
TTTGGTAATTTGGACATCCACTGTGTCAATTATAAGAATTCAAACGTTTTTTGTTATTGGTAACTAGTTAATTTTTATCTCACAAGCAAAGAAACTAGCAAAAGATGGGTGTGTGGTAACTTTCCTCGACAATTTCATTTTTTTTCTGGGTGCCATGAAAAACATAAATTTAAATATTTAAAAAATCCGACGACGGTAAAAGTTTGTAAAATTTGGTTCAGTGATGTCTATATATATTTTCTTTACTGTGATATTTTTTGGTGGAAATTAAATGACAGGATTTTTTTCAATAACATGTTTAATACCAGGGTGGTACCTCAGGGCATCCCCCCTTTTTCCCAATTTCCACTGTTTGCACGTGATTATCTCCATTCAGGATATTCATATATCTAGATATTTCATATTTATTGAACAATAACACTGTCAAGTGTATTAAAGTCAAAATATTCCCTTTCAACCAGAAATAAATGCGTATATCGATTAGAAACTTTCGAAACTAGTATTACCACCTGGCGTCGGGAATACCCCCAAAATTGTTATATTTAGGATGTGCTATGGAGAAAACGGCACGGTGAAATTTCTTGAAACTTTGTCAGAAAATGTATTTAGACATAACTATTCCATGGTGCAAATTTAAAAAAAATTGAATGATGGGAAAATTTGGGGGTTACCCAGGTCTACACCCTTAAGACGCGCTTAACATAATATATTCTTGATACTATTGCGTATGGAATGTGGGTTAGGGTTATGGTGTTTAACGCCACCTTCAACAATACTTCAATTATATCGTGTCGGTAACCTGTATTGGTGGAGGAAATCAAAGTACCTGTATATATATTGATTTAAAATCCAAAATCTGGATTGTCATCAAACACAATACAAAATAACAAACATTAATCATTAAAAATGTATATATATATATTGGTTTAATGATTAATGTTTGTTATTTTGTATTGTGTTTGTTTAATGATTAATGTTTGTTATTTTGTATTGTGTTTGTTTAATGATTAATGTTTGTTATTTTGTATTGTGTCTGATGACAATCCAGATTTTGGATTTTAAATCAATAAAATCTTTGACTTTGACTTTGACTTTAAAGTTGTATCAAATGCACCTAGGTGTTTGCGGGAATCGAACTCACGACATTAGTGATTATGGATTACGGCAAGGACATCCTCATTGATAGCGCAAGGTATGTTAATATGACCGTAATTAATCAAGGTTATTGGGGCTATGGTCATTAATGCCACTTTCAACAATATTTCAGATGTAACGTGGTGGTCTGTTTTATTAGTGAAGGAAACCTATGACATAGTATGACATAGCGGGGTTTCAAGGGAAATTGTAAAAAAAAAAATAATCCCAAAAATTTGATTAAACCCAAACTATATCAATAGTAACCGTATGGTAACTTTTCAAATTAATTAAATCAGATTAGATAGTCAATTGTTCCACCTTTTCTGATATATCGCTCGTAAAGATCTAACGAAGCTTAATAAAAGATCACGTGTTTCCTCTAACGATAAAGGTAGTGCTGACCAATCGGATGATGCGTTACTTTGAACAATGACCGTATGCGTCCTTGATTACTGTGGGATGTCAGACAGTTAAAACAACTTGAATATTATTTTATCCTTAATGATCGCTGTTATCGCATGTCAATGCAAGTATACACATTTTTCTGCCTTCGCATTATTCCTTTCATATAAACTCGAAATTTTCATTCGGTACCGTCAAATGGATCAAGATAAATTCACCAAATCAGATTAGTCTTCCTTTCAATACTTGGTAAGCGGCAAATTGATTGGATGAGTAAATATAACTTGAAAGTGATCCAATTTGCAAAATGGATTGGTTTGCGCTAGACCTTTATGCGTGACATATCATATTAGACCGCAACATATGACAATGAACACGTTTGGTTTTCAATTGAGTCAGTATAATATTTCTAACGATGTTTAAATGTTTTTTTTTCTTGCAATTTCCAACATTTCTTGTATCGAAATGGTGCAGAAATTTTGTAAAAAAAAATCCTCTAATCAATAATCGGAAATCAAATAGTAGTAATTTATATTACCCGATCCTAGCAGCAAACGCTTCTCCTTTTGGTATTCCACTTGCACTGGGTTTAGATCTCCGTTTGACCTCTTGGTGGCGGGAACCCGTTGGAAGTCTGAATGTACCCTGTATTTTTCCTCCTTTGCGTCTAGATCTGGATTTGACTTGCTGAAATCGGAAATCTGTTGCAAGTTTGCTTCGTCTAATTGCTTCTCAGTTTCAAAGTATGCTTCTTCCAATACCTTCCCAGTTTCAGGGAACGATTGTCCATTGTGTTCAAAATGATTAAGATGCCTGGTGTCTCTCTTATCTCTAAAATCATCGACAAACTCGTCGTTCTTATTTATTTGGGAATTTTGCGTCATAAAACTTTGTATTTGTTCTTTGATGCCTATATTCTCCTTGGTTAAGACATCAACACGGTATCTTAATAACATGTTTTCTGTTGTCAAGTCTCCAAGCTTCTTGTCTACCTGTGCATATTTCTCTGAAATGTTAAAAGTTCCAGAAATGTTGAATGGTAAAACAAACACCACTTGTACCCCGTTATAGTGTTGGTCTCGCCCAATATTTTGGTTGTGTGTGTGTTTTTGTTCTATTGGTTTGTTTTGCTTTGTTTTGTATTTGTTGTTTTTGTTTTGTTTTTGCTTTATGTTTGTTTGTTTGTTTTATTTTGACAGCAATTAATGAAATAATAGAATTAAGAGAAGATAACTCCAATAAATATTTTATTTTCCATTCCATTCATTTATTATCGATGATCTTCCACAATATACTACATCAGTGGTTAGCGTGCTCGCCTTGGGTGTGGATATCGTGGGATCAAAAATGGCAGATCGGGCCCAACCAAAGACTATACATAGTTGTTGCGGCTCCGTTAAGCACACAGCTTTAAGGATTAAGAGCAAATACGAGTTGACTCGTAATGAGGATAGTGTGTCTGAGTAAAGCAAAATATCTACTCTTGGATTATTGTTTAAGTGAGCTTCACTATAAAAATTCAAATGAGCGTGTTGGTCTAGTACAAAGCGGAAATCATTAACATCCACATCTACTTTTTCTTGTTCTCGTCATGATATAGCTGATGCATTGTCTCATTTGGCGCTTAAGGGGGCACATCGAAAGTAGTACAAAATAGAACACCAGGAACTTTGAAAAAAAATTCAGTTGTTTCTTGATTATGATATTTTTTTTACAGTTAATCCAATCATATTTGGTTAGGTTTTAATTGCCAAAAAATACGTCATTTGTTGAAATATAACCACATATAAAAACATGGATGTCAAATTACTACACCCTGTATGAAAGGATTTCCTGGATACTGTAAATACTGTTGTTTTGACCGGATATTGAAAACAGCTGATTATTTTCTTATTTGATATACAATGTTTCTTTCAAAGTGGATCAGAATGTGGACCTTGGACCAAAATAATAGGAAATATATTGTTATCCAGAAAATTCATATAGATTTTTTATGATTTATTTTTATTTTCAATGTAAGTCAATGGTGGAATATATAGTGGTGTGCTCTCTTAACAGCAATCACTCAACTCACTGCTAAATAATTCATGCACAAACGGGTAAATCTAGGGTTAAGTTGAAGTCATCACCTCGAAAGCTTTACGATCGCCATCATTAATCGCTATGGAATATCTGTGTCACAAATTACCGCGGATATGTTCCGTTTGTCGCAAGGACTTCCCGGTCCTTTCCTCATTCATGACTTATCACCGGGATTGTAACTAGAGTAACACGGTGAGTGCCACATGTGTAGCAGGAAATGCTAGCCTTCTGAAGAAACTGAGTGCATCCCCGATTTTTAGTGGTGTTTGTGTTACTCGATCTTTAGTTTTCTGTGTAGTGTTTTGTAGATCGTTGTTTGTGCTTTTATCCCTTTTCCTGTGGCCATTATAAGGTCAGTCCTTCTATTTACGGCTTCTGATACCCTTTGGTATTTTCAACTTTACCTTGGGAAAGATTTTGGTAGTGTCGAATGGTTTGATTGTATAAATGAGGTATTATATGAACGAAGATATATTTTACCAGTGTTATAGTAGTAACATTTTAACCAATTGGAATGCATTTTTAGTCTATCCAAGCCTAGTATATTCGCAGAAGATGATTGAAAAGTGAAATATTTATGACAGCGATAACTAATTGTGATCGCCTCAATTCCATTGATTGTTTATTGGTAGGTTGGTTGTTTGATAGTGTTTAACGTCACTTTCAACAATATTTCAGCTATATCGCGGCGGTCAGTTTTATTGGTGGAGGAAACCGGAGGACCCGGAGAAGACCACCGACCTGTCGCAAGTTACTGACACACTTTATCACATAATGTTATACAGCTCGCCCTGATCGAGATTCGAGCTCACAGCATCAGTGGTGATATGCACTGATTGCATAGGTAGTTGTAAATCCATCTAACATACGATCACGTGCACGACGGCCCCCTTTTATTGGTAGGTAAATGCCATCATACATTGAATATAATTCCACCAAGTTACTATTTTGTTTTATTTGTAAAAACAAAAACGTATCGATGGTGTAATGGTTATTGTATTCGCCTCGAGTGCTGTAGATCGTGTGTTTTTAGACCCAGTCGGGTTAAGCTAAAGACTATAATATTGAAAACTCTGGATTCTGCGCTAAGCCCACAGCTTAAAAAGAGCAATGCTTGGTTGGCTCAGAATCTCTCACCCGTTCTACAAAACAAAAGATTAAGGTATATTTACGTATAGTGCTTCTTACCAATTAGATAGGCTAGTTGGTCACTAACTGTCCCTTCTACAATGGATAAGGAACCTTTGAGCTGAAGAATAAATCCAAATGCTAAAATCAAAACATATGGCATTGTTATGGTAGAAAGTCGTGTATGTGACAGCGTTATCTAAATTTTGAAACACTTATAAATGACACATATATGATGATCGATAAATGCTATCTTGATTTTATTCTATTTTTAAAACGAACTAATGTCATTTTAATTCATATGTCTTGCATTACGATAACAAAGAAGACTTTATTATGAAACATTGTGACAGAACGAATTTGTTGGTTGCCACAGTGAATAAAATGAAAAACAAAATATACCCACACTGTCAGAACAGTTACAAATTCAACTGAGAAAAATCGTATAAACAAGAACCAAACTCAATACATCTAACACACATAAATGACAGTTCACCATCTTGGCTTGAAATATCTTTTTTGTAGTAGGCACTACAGTTACAAGTGGCGGGGTTAAGTTACTTTTCTGGGTGCAAAAACTACCGATATTTGTGAAATGATGTGGTTGTGGAAGTGTTTTCCACGTGTGTGTAAAATATCGGACTTCAAATTTAACTGGGTGAGCATGCACTTCAAATTTAACTGGGAGAGCACGAACTCCAAATCTAACTGGGAGAGCACGAACTCCAAATTTAACTAGGAGAGCACGAACTCCAAATTTAGCTGGGAGAACACGAACCCCAAATTTAACTGGGAGTGCACAAACCTCAGTTTTAACCGGTAGTGCACAAGCCTCAAATTTAACTGGGAGAGCACGAATTTCAAATTTAACTGGGAGAGCACGAACTCCAAATTTAACTGGGAGTGCACGAACCTCAACTTTAACCAGTAGTGTACGAGCCTCAAATTTAACTGGGAGAGCACGAACCTTAAATTTAAGTTTGGAAAGCACGAATCTCCAAATTTTACTTGGAGAGCAGCGAAGTTTTAAAGAACACATTAGAGTCCTAATAATCATTTTATTTTATTCTTTGTTGCGCGAAAGGTAAATGTCATGATATGAGGCAGATGAACCGTTTACTGTTGTTCCATTTCATCTCGTAGCCGTGGTGGTTGTGATCGTATAGTAGTTGGATTTAAACCTACCTGTACCACCAGTGCCTATTACCACTAACGTTGTGATGTCGTACCCGTTCATGGCAAGGTGTACTTGATACAACATTATGTGATAAAGTTTGTAGGTGACTTGCGACAGGTCGGTGTTTTTTTTTCCGGGCTCCGGTTTCATCCACCTATTAAACTGACCGCCAAGATATAACTGAAATAGTGTTGAAAGCGGTGTTAAACACCATAAACCTAAGCAATAAAACCAAACCATTTCATCTCAAGCAAAATTGGATTATCAAATTAAGGAATAACATCAATATATCTGAATGTGAAATTAAAAACTTTAGATTCAATAATTCTTTTATCTTTGATAAATTTGGAAAAAGGAATATAATGAATATGGTCGGAAAATTTCGACTTGCATAAGCTTATGCATACAAAATGTATTAAAATTTAGTAGCTACCACAAGCTGTGTTTTTTTTTACATGATATAGTTTGAATTGGCTATATCCAAACAACTAACACATTAACGCACGCCTTTTTTTTTGAGTGAAACAAGTCCTGCGATCATATCCCGGGGTTTCTTCTTGGATGATTCAAGGATTACAAAGGGTAGGATAATTGTCAAATTATATTGTTATCGACCCATTATATACAGTCCGACAAAAGTTAAGCACCACCTGACTTGTTTCAATATCTTTTTTAATAATGGAGTTATTTCAAATCGATTTGCTGTTTTCGTTACATGTACACACATACTTACTTACCTGTGAAACAGGTTATTGATAGATTTTTATTTATGTGTATATGACAGGGTGTGTAAAGTGCCACGTGTACTTTTCAACATTTGTGTTTGCGAACGAAAGCTGATCTTTGTGTGTGTAGAGTTTTAAGTTTCCTTTTCTATTGGTTTGTTATGGTGCGGCGAAAATTAACCATACCAGAAAGGTGGCAAGCTGTTGGCATGCATAACGGTGGTTTTAGCCAGGATGGCAGACCACTTCAGGGTTAACCATTCCATCATTGTACGACTGATGCAGCGTTTTCGTCAAACGGGGAATGTTACTGACCGTCCACGTGCAGGTAGACCTCGCAAAACGACGCCGAGAGAGGACCGGCTAATATCCAGACGGGCGCGGCAATGGCCGTTCAGTACAGCTGGTGCACTTCGTGGTAATTTAGCGTTTGGAGGCCACATTAGCACACGCATTGTAATAAGACGCCTCCACCATCAGGGAATGCGAGCGCGACGATCCATAAAACGTCCACAGTTGACATTACGTCATCACCATGCTCGATTTGACTGGTCACGTGATCATTTGGGATGGACTATTCGCACATGGAGACGGGTCAACTGGTCTGATGAAAGTCGTTTTTTTGTTACACCCTACCGACGATCGTGCAAGGGTTTGGCGCCAACGAAACACTTCATTTCAGGACAACCACATTTTGGGCACAACTGCTTTTGGGGGTGGGGGTATAACTGTCTGGGGTTGTTTTTCCTTTGACTTTAAGTTGGACTTGTACGTTCTTGATGGTAATCTGACAGGCCAAACATACCGTGACAATGTGCTCGCTCCACGCGTAGTCCCCCATTTCGACAATCATGCGTTGGCTGATAGGCCAATGTTCATAGACGACAACGCTAGGCCACATAGAGCCCGAATTGTACAACATTTTTACAGCAAGAGGCTGTTCAGACAATTACATGGCCTGCGATGTCGCCAGACATGAACCATATAGAGCATGTATGGGACTTTATTGGCCGAAAAATTAACCAACGCAATCCAAAATGTCAAAATATTGACGAATTAAGAACTGCTATCTTATAGGAGTGGCAACAGTTCCCCAAAGAACGGCTTAGGCGTCTAGTGCGAAGCATGACGAGGCGTGTTACAGAACTTCACAATAAACGCGGCGGATATACTCGTTATTGATTTTTATGCCTTACACATATACGCACAATAGATGCATTTAAAAGTTCTTAAAATCTGAAGACTCTGCATTTTAATGCAATGTTAAAAACTTTCATCAAAGATAAACTGGTTTTACGTTTTTCCAGAACCTGCTTTGAACCCTATTTTTGCCACGTCATAGTCACGTCTTTCAGGATGATAAATACTTCGTAGATTGGTAATTTTATAGCCCTTGGTGTAGTCTTTTAAGAAGTGTAAGAAAAATGGTGATATGTATTTTATTGTTTTAACAGTATTGATGTAAAAAAATATATTGATAAAAATATAAGGTGGTGCTTAACTTTTGTCGGAGTGTACATATTGTAAATTCATTTTTTAAGTCACAGGTGCTCGTGGCACGAATAAAAAGGGGGTGGAAATTCCGTGCCACGAGCTCCTGTCTTCTAAATACGCCAAGAACTAATGATTTCAGTAGTTCTTTAATATAAGCCTTTGTATGTTCATATTGTCTGCTTTTCATATTTTCATCGGATATTTTCATTTTCTATTATTGCTGAACCCGAAGTCTTATCGAAACTCGCTATTTTCTCGTAGCAAAGTTTCAAATTTATTACCCACTGCCAAGACTAATGAAACTATTAGAAGTAACCTAAAAATGAATGAAAATAATCTCTTACCACAATGTTCTTGCAAAAATATGTTCATAATCCAACATTTCAATCCTCAGCCGACAAATCTTTTTCCATTTCGCCATTACAGTTAGTTGCGCCACCTATTACATATGCCGATTCTATATTTTTAAGAATGCGTGAACGAAACGAATTTAATTGCAAGGTTTGCGAAAGAATTCTAGTTTAAAACTTTAAAGTCTTAATGTTTGTATTCATAAAATTCGATCAGTGGAAGTGCTTTTAAATATTTATTAATCATTAGACCATTTAATTCATATTGAAGGTTTCCAAAAATACAAAAAAATCGTTTGCAAGAATTATTCTGAAATATATACAACTGATTATTCATTCGGAAAGACTTCGGAACGTCTCGTACCTCATCCGCTTGACAATTTAAAAAGCAGGGGGGACCTTTGAAAAAGCATTGCAAAAATAGATATTCCTCCATCATTTAATAAGGTAGGTCATTTTTTGTGATATTTTATAAGTTTATCAATAACAATCATAGCAGAAGTAAGCTCAAAACTGTCGAAAACATTGTCCAATGACGATCGAAAGTTCCCACTAAATTTCTGTGGGAACTTGCTACGAGAAAATAGCGAGTTTCGATAAGACTTCGGGTTCAGCAATAATAGAAAATGAAAATATCCGAGGAAATGTGAAAAGCAGACAATATGAACATACGAAGGCTTATATTATAGGACTAATGATTTCAGTTGATATTTTCAGTGAATGGATATCTATTTATAATATGCATGTTGTAAATCTGAAATGTTCGTAGACATTCTGCTTTTCATTTGCATTGTTTTTGTGACATTGTGTTCAATTGTATCTTTCAGAAGAAAGGTTTGATGATATTAAAGTGGTAATCAGAATTCGTACATCTGAAAGTGGTCTACAATACAATGACCAAAAGAAATAAAGACATAATGACAAACAATAGTCGACAAAATACTACACAGAAAACTAAATATTGAGCCACACAAACCCTTCCGGAGCACCTGAGTTCACCCCCGGTTTTTTAGTGGGGTTCGTGTTACTCGATCATTAGTTTTATGTGTATGTTTTGTAGATCGTTGTTTGATCTTTTTAACTTTTTCTTTTGGCCATTGTGTTGTCTGTTCTTCTTCGATATACGGATTCTGATTACCTCCCTTTGGTATCTTCTTTGGTATATGATACTACAAAGAAAACTAAAGATTGCGCAACACGAACTTCACTAAAACCGAAAGTGAACTCAAATGCTCCGGTAGGGTAAGTAGTTCGAATCTGATCCACTAGTGGCACCCGTCGTGTGTGTTACTGTTAAACGACACTAATATCTTCTAAAACTAAACACAAAACTAAAACCATACAAGCATATACAGTGAAACCTGTCTAAGCCAGACATACTTTACCGCCCAATCTACTAAATGTCTATCTAATTTGAACCTGTGTAAACCAAACACCTGTCTAACCTGAACAAATTCTTCAGTCCCAAAGGGGTTCGGTTTAGACAGGTTTTACTGTAATTGGATAAAACGAACATCACGCAGCGCACAAAAAACATGTGGCGAACTCAAGTGCTACGAAAGTGTAAGCGGTTCCTGCAGAAACAATTTCCAAATGAGGCGAATTCATATCACTGTAAATTGTGTTTTTAGAGGTGACGACATCATTTCTTTACACAGTGAACTCTTAACAAGATTAGACAACAGTAATCTAGAAGTAGGGAAATTGTAAATAACTGAATTTATATGTTGGTATTATATTATGTTGTTAAAATAGTGTAGATAAGAGTTCTCTGTAGTGGTTTAACCTGTAATATTATCTAAGCGCATTATTGAAATATTTTTGAACAGTGATTAGACTTTTCGTCCGATTGTTAACAGGAGTAACACAACGGGTTACCTAGTGGTGCAAAAACTGCTTTCCCGTTCAAAGCATCTGAGTTCACTATTGGTTTTTAGTAGGGTTGTTGTTGTTCAATCGTTAGTTTTCTTCATAGTGATTTGTAGATCATTGCTTTTTCTTATCGTCTTTTTCTTTGTATTATTTATCCTTCGATGCACGGCTTCTGATAACCCCTTTGGTATCTTAATACTTACCTTTATATAATCTTGCACAACACATTGCTTCATTGTATTTTGACGTCTACCGCATCCATGACGTTATGGTTAGCGTGATCGCCTCTAGTGTTGTAGATCGTGGGTTCGATCTCCGGTCGGGTAAAATCAAGGACTATGAAACTGGTATTTTTTGCTTCTCCGCTAAGCACGCACCATTAAGGACAAAGAGCAAATACTGGTTGGCTCGGAATCAGAATAATGTATTCGCGTGAAGTTGTATATCTACCCGCGGACCATTGTTTAAGTGAGTTAACACTATACAAATCCAACTCAGCGTGTTGGTCTAGAACAAAAGTGGACATCATTATCATCTCATTGCAAATTAACTTGTTCTCGTCATGATATAACTGAAAAATTGCTGAACTGGAGCTAAGCAACACTCACTCACTCACTCACTCACTCACTTTATTGACGTCTTAGGGCGTTTCTAACTTTGCTTTGTGGTTTTTTTTAATTATGTTGACTGATTGTATATTATCATAAGTTGCTTAAAATGTTGTGTTGTTTTTTGTCAAGATATTCTTGTCTTTTTTCATGATGATTGAATCTAGTTTCTGTTTTAATGGTGTAGCATGATCTATCTGGTAAGTGGTTAATCTGCGTCCACATATAGTGAGAAACTTTAGTTATCTATGAAGGATACATACGTAGCTACAAAGTTTTGTCAAGGGGCCGTCGTGGTCGTGATCGTATAATAGTTGTATTTACAACTGCATGTACAATCAGTGGCTATCACCACTAAAGTTGGGAGTTCGAATTCCAGCTCAGACGAGGTGTATTCGATAGAACATTACGTGATAAAGTTTGTTCGTGACTGTCAACAGGCGGCGATTTTCTCCACCAATAAAACTGACCTGCCCGAAATAACTGAAATATTGTTGAAAGTGGCGTAAACCAATCAAAATAAAAACCAAAACAAGAAGGACACGCTTCTTGTGTTTATCCTAAAAATTAAAGGTCTGTGTTCACAAAGTAAATTTCTTTAGACTTTTTTCTTCAATTAAAAAATGCAATATTTTGACAAAGAAGACAAAGTATTCATACAAAATGGACATTTTTTTTAAAAGAACAATTATATTACCGACGTGTGATTTTCTCTCATATTCAATGTCTTCCTTATCTTTCTTTCATGTAATACATGTTAATAAATGTTAGAGAAATCCGAAAGAGTAATTAGGAATGGATAATGCAGAGACATCGGCAACATTGGCCAGACAAGAAAAAGTACGGACGAAATAAAACAAAAACAAAAAAAAACTAAAAAGATGAGCAACACGGACCCCACCAAAACACAGGGTGATCTCAGTGTTCACGAAGGGTAAGCATATTCTGCTTTTTATCAGACACCAGTTATGTTGCTCATACACTCAAGTCGTGTTGAACTGTACGTATATGATATTTCACAAAGTGACATAAAACTACTAATGCCTCTTTATTACACTGTAAACAACAGAGTCCCAGCAAAGGTATTATATTCTTGACCTAGTAGGACCTCTGTAGAAGATGATGCATGTCGTACCCAAACCATATCACCTTTTTCTAGCATGAGAATAGCAACCTGAGTTCCCATATTGTAATCGCTAGAGCCTCCAAAGCCATACGCTACCCGCACTCCATTTCGTACCATTTCAATGTCCATTCCTCCACCAGTCTTGTTCATTAGTGTAAAAGACATCAAATAGACACCCTTAACTGGCGATATAAAATGTCCATGTCGAGAATCGTAAGCATTTCCGACATTCGTTATAACCTTATCATATTCCACTAATTGGTGCTGGCCCACTGACAGATCATGCGTGAGAGCAGCGTAAAATGCTATTTTTGCAACATCCGGTGGTGGTGTCGTCACTGTATAAAATAAACAAGAGGCATACTTATGAATTAGATGTCATTGTATATTTGATAAATGTACAGATATTAAAGTTAAATAAAAATATTGATAATAGATGGGTTATCTTCCTTAGGCATAGATTGCTCTACATGAGTAGGAATACAGATTTATCTCCCTTATGCAAAAATCACCTTGCCGAAGATTGGGTGTAGATTTATCTCCCTTATACAAAGATAACCTAGTCGGCGATTTTGTGTAAGCTTATCTCCCTTATACACAGAAAACATAGTCGGCGATTGGGTGTAGATTTATCTCCCTTATACAATGATGACCTAGTCGGAGATTGAGCATATATTTATTTCCCTTATACAAAGATAACCTAGTCGGTGACTTAGTGTAGATTTATCTACCTAATACAAATATCACCTAGTCGGAGATCGTGTGTAGAGATATCTCCCTTATGCAAAGATAACCTAGTCGGAGATTGGGTATATATTTATCTTCCTTATACAAAGATCACCTGGTCGGAGATTGGGTGTAGATTGATCTCCCTTATACAAATATCAGCTTACCTGGATTGATGGTGTAGACTTATCTTCGTCAGCTAATTATCACCTTACCTAGATTTATGGTATAGACTTATCTTCCTCAGCCAAATATCACCTTACCTGGATTGTTGGCGTAGACTTATCTTCGTCAGCTAATTATCACCTTACCTAGATTTATGGTATAGACTTGTCTTCCTCAGCCAAATATCAGTTTACTTGGATTTATGGTGTAGACTTTCTTATCTTCCTCTGCCAAATATCACCTTACCTGGATTTATGACGTAGACTTATCTTCCCTTGGCAAAGTTCACCTCTCTTGAAAAGATCACAGTAGAATTATCTTCCTCACCTGGATTAGCCAAATATTTATCCTTTATGCAAGGAACACATTACATTTACCTGTCTTTGATTGGAGATTTAGCATCATACACAAAATCACCTGACCTTGGTTTGGAATGTGCAGCCACTAAAGTCGGCACTAAATTAGATATCTACGTTTTATTATAATCCGAGTGGAAAACACTTGTCATATTTCTATCAGACATCAGGACGTTTTGATATTCTAATACTCTAAACACATATTGTTTTTGAACAAAATATAAATAATATTATTACCCGAACCAATAAGAAGTCGCTTCTCTTTGTATATGCCATCTTTGGGATTTTCGTTCGCTTTATTTGTCGTAGTTTTCTTCAAATCAGAATTAGACTTCACGACATCGGCCATTGTTTCCAAGTCTTGGTGGGATTCGTAATATTCTTCTTTCTCAAGTTCATTTTCTTCAACTGTGTAAGAATGATCGTTTTCAACGGTAATTGTGTTTCTCTCATTATCTGTATAATCGTCTCTATGGTGACTGTTTATCTGTTTGCTTTCACTTTGCAGTTGACTGTTTATCTGTGTTCTTTCCCGATGTAGCTTGCTGTTTATCTGTTTACCTTCACTTTGCAGCTGACTGTTTATCTGTCTACTTTCACTTTGTAGTTGGTCTTTTATATCTTTATTTTCCTTATCTAGAGCTTCAATGCGGGATTTTAAGTTCAGATTTTCTCTAGACAAATTTTCAAATTTCTTATCTAATTGTGTAAACTGATGGTCTAGTTGTAAGTATTTTTCTAAAATAAATGAAAAAAGATGGGGAAAAATAATGTAATGTCATATATCAAATCATATTGAATAGAAAATGATTTGAAAATCTGATAGATCGCTATAACAATAACATTGTAGGGTCGTTTTATTTTTAGAATGAGTGAGTGGTGGTTGCATAACTACACATGAGCAAAGTGTCACCTATATCACAGAGAGAGCAAGTTACTGTCGATGAGATGATAATGACGTCCGTTTTTTACTTGACTTTCTCGCTAAGTTGGAATTTGATAGTGCTAGCTCATTGAAGCAACATTCTGCGGGTTGTAATGTCAACCAACTCGCGGTTACATTATCCTGATTACGAACAAACGTGGTTGGCGGGAAAGCAGTAAATACCAATTTAATATTCTTTGATTTAACATGGTCCTAATCATTGCATCGTCGATGCTGTTTTACTTTTTAGAGAAAATCAACGGAATGTCGTATAAAATTGATATATATTAAAAATGCCTAAATCTAACAACTAGTAGGAAGGGAAATAAAACTGTTAAGTAATGGTGAGCGTCTGATTGCGTGTGCAGAAGTGCACTGGTGCAATATTTAACATCCCACACATAGACCCAAATAATCGTTAAAATCTACTCTACAGAACGATTGAACATAGTTTATGATGATCAAGACACAGCACGAATTAAGACAAACAAACAAAAAGGGGAAAAAACACAACACAGAAAGCTAAAAAGATGACGACTACTGAACCCAATCAATCTTGAGGCTTGTCTGTGAACCAATAAATCAATCTTAGAAAATAATATATGCTGATATTGTATTGTCTATTATCTACCTGTAAGAAAATCAAGTTGAACAGCCACTGTTTCATCCGACATGGTTGAGCAATATTGTACCTGCTGGTGAATAATTCCAAAAATAAGACAGAAAACACTTAGGACAATCATAATGGCTGTCCTGTATGTACTAGTGAACGTGTTAAATGACGTAACCTTATCTAAACTGAATTCGTTATCAGGTGATATTACACTATGAACTGTAATTTTCAACGCATTTTTGTTTCGGGCGTTCCTCCAACATATAATTTCGGCTAACCAGAAAATCAGACTGGTGTATCTAAGCAACTGTCATGGCAAATTTCTTATGTCCACAAGCATAGATGACTTTTGTAGACCAGATCTGACATAGATATGACAAATATATAAGGTGATATGACTTTCTCGGTATTCACGTGAAAAGTACCATATCATTAAAACAGTTCCAAAAGCAGAGAAAAACTGGATATCCCTTTGAATATAAGAATATATTATATGTTATTCCTGAGGTAGACAGTGCATGCAGTGCGACATTCTCTACTTAGGACTTGTGTTGCCTCTGCCGACAGTATCACATTAGATGGGGTTTGGCTGAAATCATATCCAATCGATATTGTGTTCTGATTGGGCAATATCTGCTATAGACCAGTGATGACGTGAATTGCTAATGTTGCACGCTAATCAGAAAATATATCCAGTTTTTGCACTGTTGAGATTGGACAATACTTGCTATAGATCAGCTATAAGTGAAACCGTCCATGGCATCTCATCATCGACTGTAAATTGCTCTAGCCGTGAAATAGCTGACAATTTGCTCATGTGGATTTATACAACAATCACTCACTCACGCTAGAAATAAAACGTTCCTTCAATGTTATTGCTATAGTGATTTAGCAGATTATCAAATTATTTTCTACTCATTATGACTTGATATATGATATTGCATTTTGTTTTGTTTTTTCCCATCTTTTTCATTTATTTTAGAAAAAATATTTACAATTATACCTTAAGTTTACACAATTAGATAAGAAATATGAAGATTTGTCAAGAGAAAGTCTGAACTTAAAAAGACGAATTGAAACTCTAGATAAGGAAAATAGAGATATTAAAGACCAACTACAAAGTGAAAGTACTCAGATAAGCAGCCAACTGCAAAGTGAAAGTAAACAGATAAATTATCAGCTGCAAAGTGAAAGTACACGGATAAACAGTCACCATAGAGACAATTATACAGATACTGAGACAAACATTAATAAGGTTGAAAACGATCATTCTTACATAGTGAAAGAAAATGAGCGTGAGCAGGAAGAATATTACGAATCCCATCCAGACTTAGAAACAATGGCCGATGTCGTGAAGTCTAATTCTGATTTGAAGAAAACTACGACAAATAAAGCGACCGAAAATCCCAAAGATTGCATATACAAAGAGAAGCGACTACTTGGTTCGGTTAACACTATTATTTATCTTTTGTTGAAATGCAATCTATTATTAGATTATTAGAATATCAAAACGTCCTGATGTCTGACAGGAATATGACAAGTGTTTTCCACTCGGATTATAATACAACCGTAGATATCTAATTTAGTGCCGACTTTAGTGGCTGCACATTTCAACTGTGTCCGGCATATGTGACCTACCTACAACACCAAATACACACATACCTACTCTCATAAAATTAGATGTACAATTAACAAACATAACAAACTACCGAAAACGGTCCAAATAAACAGCCAAAAGCCCCAAAAGATCTTCTTCCCGTAGGCGAGAAAAATCTACATCCAAAGCAAGGTAAGGTGATTTTTTTGCATGATGCTAAATCTCCAGCCAAAGATCGGTACATACAATGTGCTCTTTGCATAAAGGAGAAATATTTAACCAAACTAGGTGAAGAAGATAAATATACAGTGATATTTTCAAGAGAGGTGAACTTTTCCTGAGGAAGATAAGTCTACACCATTAATCCATATAAGGTGATATTTGGCTGAGGAAGATAAGTCTGCACCATAAATCCAGGAAAGGTGATATTTGCTGAGGGAGATAAATCTACACCATAATTCCAGGTAAGGTGATATTTGCCTATGGGAAATCAATCTCAAGCAAAACACAGGTACGGTGATATATATCAATCTACACTCAGCCTCATGCTGGGTGATCGTTGTATAAGGGAGATAAATCTACACCCAATCTTCGGCTAGGGGATCTTTGCATAAGAGAAATAAATCTGCATTCAAACTCACGTAGAGGGATATATATATGCCTAAGGAAGATAACCCATCTATTTACAATATTTTTATTTAGCTTTAATATCTGTAAATTTATTAAATATACAATGACATCTAATTCATAAGTATACCTCTTGTTTATTTTATAGTGACGACGACACCACCACCGGATGTTGCAAGAATAGCATTTTACGCTGCTCTCACGCATGATCTGTCAGTGGGCCAGCACCAAATAGTGGAATATGATAAGGTTATAACGAATGTCGGAAATGCTTACGATTGTCGACATGGTCATTTCTCATCACCAGTGAAGGGTGTCTATTTGATATCTTTTACACTAATGAACGTAGGTGGTGGATCTATGAACATTGAAATGGTACGAAATGGAGCACGGGTAGCGTATGGCTATGGGGTTACAAGAGGTTACAATATGGAAACTCAGGTTGCTATTGTCGTGCTAGAATAAGGTGACATGGTTTGGTTACGACATGCACCATCTTCTACCGAGGCTCCAAGGGGTAATGAATATAATACCTTTGCTGAAACTCTGTTGTTTACAGTGTAATAAAGATACTTTGCTGTTTTATGTCACTTTGTTAAATATCATATACGTATAGTTCAAGACGCATCGAGTGTATGAGTAACGTGACGGGTGTCTGAAAAGAAGCAGAATATGCTTAACACCGTGTTTTGATGGGGTCCGTGTTGCTCATCTTTTAAGGGGTATTAGTTCTTAGATTGTTTTTGTTTTTGTTTTGACTTCGTCTTGTTTCTTGTGCAGCCAATGTTGCCGATGTCTCTGGATTGTCCATTCCTGATTTCTCTTTCGGTTTTCTCTAACATTTATCAACATGTATTACATGATAGAAAGATAAGGAAGTAACTGAATAGCAGAGATAATTACACGTCGGTAATATAATTGTTGTTTAAAAAAATGTCCATTTTGTATTAATACTTTATGTCTTCTTTGTCAAAATCTTGCTTTTTCAATTTAAGAAAAAGTCCTAAAAAATTTTCTTTGTGAACACAGACCTTGAATTGTGAAGATACAAACTAGAATCATGTCCTTCTTGTTATGGGTTTATTTTTATATACATTTGTAGCTACGTATGTGTCCTTTATAAAAAAGCTTCAGTTTCTCACTGTATGTGGACGCATATAGATCATGCTACACCATTACAAACAAAAACTAGATTCAATCATTATAAAAA
Organism: Gigantidas platifrons; assembly: GCA_002080005.1. NCBI lineage: Eukaryota > Metazoa > Mollusca > Bivalvia > Mytilida > Modiolidae > Gigantidas > Gigantidas platifrons. The sequence continues at coordinate 46,747 of MJUT01007280.1, forward strand.
AAGACTAATAGAATCTAATACCGATGACAGGTCAAGATCGAAAAATCTCAGACACCCAAGGGTAAGATTTCAATCGTTCTCTGACGAGGCTTGGCCGAGTCAGAGAACGATTGAAATCTTACCCGAGGGTGTCTGAGATTTCTCGATCTTGACCTGTCATCGGTGTTTGATTATTTTTCTTACACAGACATCCCCCAAAATTTTGTTCTAGTGTGAATAGTCGAAGACGACCGCATCACAACCATCAATGAAATAATACGCAATGTGAAAGAAACACCAAATCACGAACGCTTCAAATTGTAATAATATTTAAAATTCTACTTTCATATCACAATAAATATAACAATAGTAAAGACGTTTGTTTTTAAACGAACAAATCAACACAAACAGTTTTTTTAAGAAATGTATGTCATTTACTGTGTTGTCAATAACTCGGTCAGATGATTGATTCACTGAACAGGAAATCGATAACTGTTGACAAAAATCATACGCAAGCGTAAACAAATGACACGACATTCTTGAGTATTAAAAGATAGATTAGACTTTGGCTATACCGTTATATTTTGTAAAGCATATTTTATTCTAATCACATCTACAAACAATAATAACAAAAAATCACAAGCAGAGTTATAAATAACACTGGACAATCTTGAAGCGACGATTACTTTTGGAGGGTAACAGAGTGTGTAGCTGGTCTTACACCGGGGGGTATAAGGCAGAAAAGTCTTTTCCCGTGAAAATTGAGAACTACTTTATCCTCTGTGTAAGAAAAGAATATCTTGACAAAAAAAACCACAGCATTTTAAGCAACATATAATAATAAACAATCAGTCAATAAAGTCAAAAAAAAAACAAAACGACGTTAAACAGGCCCTTACTAAGACGTCAATACAGTGAGTGAGTGATTGTTGCTTAACGTCAATGCAGCAATGTTTAAACTAGACCATGGCGATAACAAGTTAATGTTCAATTAGATGACGACGATGTCCACTTTGTTCTAGACCAACATGCTGAGTTGGATTTTTATAGAGCTAGCTCACTGAAACAACAGTCCATTGGTAGACATGTCGCTCCACTTGGACACATTATTCTGATTCCGAGCCTACCAGTGTTTGCTCTTTCTCCTTAATGCTGCGTGCTTAGCGGGGAAGCAACATATACTAATTTCATAGTTTTTGGTTTGGCCCTACCGGGACTCGAAACCACGATCTATCACACTGGAGGCAAGCATACTAACCATTACGCAACCGATGCGGTTATGAATCTATGTGTTGTGCAAGATTATATAAAGAAAAGATTTAAGATACCAAAGGGGTTATCAGAAGCCGTGCATCGAAGGACAGACAATACAAATAAAAAGACGATAAGAAAAAGCAATGATTGACAAATCACTATGAAGAAAGCTAAATCTTGAGCAACAAGTACCCTACTAAAAACAGAAAGTGAAATCAGATGATCTGAACGGACAAGAAATTTTTGCTCCACTATTGGCACCCGTCGCGTTACTCTTGCTAAAAATCGGACGGAAAGTACAATCACTATTCAAAAAGATATCAATAATGCGCTACTAAAATACTTCGGTTAAACCAGTCCAGAGAACTCTTATCTGCGCTATTTTAACAAGTTGGCATATGATACCAACCTACATAAGTCAAGTATTAAATAATAAGAAGAGTTTGAGGATACCAAAAGGGGTAATAAGAATCCGTATATCGAAGAAGAACAGACAACACAATGGCCAAACGAAAAAGTACAAAGGACAAACACCGATACAAAACACACACATAAAACTAAAGATCAAGTAACACGAACCGCACTAAAAACAGCGGGTGAACTGAGTTTCTCCTGAAGGGAAAGCAGTTCCTCCTCCACTAGTGTCACCCGTCGTGTTAATCTAGTTATTAACCCGGTGATTCAGTTATTTACCATTTCCCTACTTCTAGATTACTGTTGTCTAATCTTGTTAATAGTTCCCTGTGCACTAGAATAAGAAATGGTGGCAACAAGTAAGTCATAATCACCCCGTTTATCACACTACAACATGTTCTGATGAGAAATTCCCTTTACGTCTGATCTACAGCAGATATATCTAATAATCGGAACACTGTATAAACTGGGTAAATGTTCTAATTGGCCGTGTGACTTGGAGGATTCCCCTTACATATTGTCTATACATTGTAGCAGATATATCTACCAATCGGAACACTGTGTAAACTGGGTAAATGTTCTGATTGGCCGTGTGACTTAGGGGATTATCTTTACATATTGTATATAGCAGATATATCTACCAATTGGAACACTGTGTAAACTGGGTAAATGTTCTGATTGGCCGTGTGACTTAGGGGATTCTCTTTACATATTGTATATAGCAGATATATCTACCAATTGGAACACTGTGTAAACTGGGTAAATGTTCTGATTGGCCTTGTGACTTAGGGGATTCTCTTTACATATTGTCTATAGCAGATATATCTACCAATCGGAACACTGTGTAAACTGCATATATCTTCAGATTGAGAAGTGTGGACGCGAAACATTGCTGTAGAGAAACGTCTAATTCTATTGTAATTTGTCTATATTGACGGATTTGATTGGTTATTTTTCTGTGTTATTTGTATTTATTGAATTAAATACAAATAACATAAATCGAACATGAAAGCCCCAACAAAAGAAATGTGAGTAAAGAAGAACTAAACAACACGAAGCTAAAACCATACAAACATGTACAATGTGTAATTGTATAAAACGAACAACACGCAGCGGACTAAGGACATGTGGCGAACTCAAGTGCCACGACAGTGTAAGCATGTCCTGCAGAAACATGATAAAACATGACGACATCATAAAAACCATAGTTTAGTGGGGGTCTCTGTCCCTCAAATTTAGTTTTCTATGTATTGTGTTGTGGCTCACTGTTTTATCATTTGTCTTTTTATTTTATTCTTGGCCATTGCATTGTCTGTCTTTCTTCGATTTACCGTTTCTGATTACCCCTTTGATATAGTCAGACTTTTATATAGAGGAATGCTTCCCATAGTAGAGAGGGTCCTCTCATTATAAGAACACCCTCTATAGACTATAGAGGCGACATACATTGCAGAAAACCGTCTTGATTATTTGACGGTTAGCGTCCTTATCTCTCAATCAGAAGATATATCCATTCTATAGAGTGTTTCGATTGGCAGATATATATAGACAACATGCAAAGGGAATCTCCCTCGTCACACGGCCAATCAGAACATATATCCAGTTTATACAGTGTTCCGATTGGTAGATATATCTCGGAATGACAAGGAGTAAAGAGAATATCTTATCAGAACATGCTGTAGTGGGCTAAACTGGGTGATTATGACTTACTTGTTGCCACCACCATTTGTGTTATAGTACACAGGGAACCATTATCAAGATTAGAAAACTAATCTAGAAGTAGGGAAATGGTGATACAACATAATCACCGGGTTTGTAACTAGATTAACACGAAGGATACCACTAGTGGAGCAGAAACTGCCTACCCTTCCGGAGCATATGAGTTCACCCCCGGTTTATTAGTGGGGTTTGTGTTACTCGATCTTTAGTTTTATATGTATGTTTTGTAGATCGTTGTTTGTCCTTTTGTCCGTTTTCTTTTGACCATTGTGTTGTCTGTTCTTCTTCGATATACGGATTCTGATTACCCTTTGGTATCTTCAAGCTCCTTTTACTGTACACTTTTTTTACCCTCTGTATCTTCACTAATGTAGGTTGGTATTATATGCGAACTTGTTAAAATAGTGTAGTTAAGAGTTCTCTGTAATGGTTTAGCTGTAGTATTATCTTAACGCATCATTGATATCTTTTTTGAATAGTGATTATACATTTCGTCCGATTGTTAACAGGAGTACCACGACGGGTGCCATTAGTGGAGCAAAGACTGTTTGACCGTTCAGAGCATCTGAGTTCTCTATAGGTTTTTAGTAGGGTACTTGTTGCTTAATCTTTAGTTTTCTGCATAGGGATTTGTCGATCATTGCCATATCTTTTTGTCTTTTTCTTTGTAATGTCTGTCCTTCGATGTACGGTTTCTGATTACCCCTTTGGTATCTTAAAACTTTTCCTTATATAATCTTGTACAACACATGGCTTCATAACCGCATCGGTGACACAATGGTTAGCGTGCTCGCTTCGAGTGCGGTAGATCGTGGATTCGAGCCCAGGTCGGTTCCAGCCAAAGACTATAAAATTGGTGTTGTTGCTTCTCCGCTAAGCACACCGCATTAAGCAGTAAGAGCAAAAACTGGTTGGCTCGGAATCAGAATAACATGTCCGAGTGAAGCGAAATGTCTACCCGCGGACTGTTGTTTCAGTGAGCTAGCACTATAAAAATCCAACTCAACCTGTTGGTCTAGAACAAAGCGGATATCATCATCATCTCATTGACAATGAACTTGTTCTCGCCATGATATAGCTGAAAAAATGCTGAATTGGCGTTAGCCAACAATCACTCACCCACTCACTCATTTTATTAACGTCTTAGTAAGGGCGTTTTTAAAGTTGTTTTGTTTTATAACTGTGTTGACTGATTGTTTATTATTATAGGTTGCTTAAAATGTTGTGTAGTTTTTTTTGTCAAGATATTCTTGTCTTTTTTAATAATGATTGAATTTAGTTTTTGTTTTAACGGTGTAGCATATATATATATATAAAGTATAAGGGAATCTACCAACCAGAGAACTTAATGGGTAACGGATCTATATATAGAATAGCGGTCGCTTTTCACGGTGATGCAGACATGATCACTAGCATAGCAGTGTTTCCGAAATGATCAAAGCAAAGCAATAATAATAGAGAAATAAATCAGCACCCCATGGTTTATGATGTTTAACGCCACTTTCAACAATATTTCCCTTATGTCGTTCCGGTCAGTTTTATTGTTGGCGGGAGCCGGAGTACACAGAGAAAGCTACTGACCTGCCACAGGTCACTGACAAACTTTAGCGGGATTCGAACTCACAACGTTAGTGGTCATAGGCACTGATTGCATAGGTAGCATTCACTTCAGGAAACTTACGTAAATTTTAGATCAATATACAGTCAAACCTGCCAATGCGGTCACCTCTATTAAGCAGTCACCTGTATTAAAAGGTCACATTTTTCTTGTCTTGTCATAGAACATTGCATATGAATTGAAACTCTTTTAAGAGGTCACCTGTCTTAAAAAAACATTTTTTTGTGCCAAAGATGACCTCTTAATACAGGTTTGACTGTATTTACAGTTTTAATGTGTAAGTTGGGTTCTGTATCGGTATGCAATTTGGCACACTGTCTAGAATCTTACAAAAAGGTGAAATATTCTCTCCATAGAGATCTTTTTTTTAATCAATATTCCCTCAAATTGTTTTTGTTTCACCTTACCTAAGGCATTTATTTGATTGAAAATTAGATTTCTGATTTAACATGTTACCTACATCGATGTTAATTAAAGGTATTCTATGTTTTAGTGGAACAAATGTGCGGCTGTGACTGTGCCTACAAAAAACGCCTTGACTATTGGGCAGCACAAAATCTTACTAACCACACCATGGAAGAGTGGAAAGTCATCCTGAAACCTGTCTTGGACGAAATTAAGAAAAATCTAACAGTTGATAAAGCAAATTTATCAGCAACTATCAGAAGACGTTCCAGTGCACCGGATGGACGACAATCTTCTAAATCAATGGGGATATTTGCAATTTCGCTGATCACTCTTGTTGTTGGTACGGTTATTTTCATTGATATAACAGCGTTATGCAGATGCCTTGCTGCCATTCGAGGTTGATTGATTGATTTTTGGTGCTTAACACTACTTTCAGCATTATTTCAGCTTTATCATGGCGACAATTTGTAATGATGGAGGAAGCCTGAGTACCCGGAGAAAACCACCGACCATGGGAAAGGAACTGGTAATCTTTAGCACTTAATGGCTGCGAATCGAGTGCACCGTTCTGTAATTTACAAAGCCATTTTCTAGCTACTAGTACCTAACTCATTGAGCCACCCGGGCCCTTGCTGCCATTTGTGTTATGATAAACTATGAAACGTTTTAGAATAGAATATGTGTTGTAATATATTCAGATTTTATATTAAGTAAAAATACTTCATTATTTTACTGAAAAGATACATTTGCCATTTGTTGATAATTTTAGGCATAATGGATTCTTATAAATAAAATAAAAATTCCACTCCCGTCGCTTCGAAATATTGCAACGTATACGAAGAAAAAAAGCTGGTTTCCAATGTGTGAGGGGCCCGAATGGCTCAATGAGTTAGGTCGTTGGATATATTTAACAGCTCATACAAGCCTATCACCAATACGGCTTGGGTTTGCGCCCAGCTTTGTAAATTACAAAAGGTGCACTCGACTCACAGCCGCAAGTGATAAAGTTTACCAGTTGCTTGCCCAGGGTCGGTGGTTCTCTCCGAGTATTCCGGCTTCCTCCACCACTAAAACTTGACGCCATGATATAGCTGAAATATAGCTGAAAGTGGCGTTAAAGCACCAAAAAAATCAATCAATCAATCTAATGTGGAGTTTGCCTGAACTTCGTATTAAGCATATTAAGCATATCTACATGTAACCGCGGCGTAAAATTAGTGTCCAAGGGGGTGGGTTGTTTGGGGACGCAGCTTATTTCAAATCGTTCCTGTGTATATAATAAACTGAATAACTAATATACCAGTTCAATTATCAAATATATACCGCTCCTATCCGAACTACTCTGTTGTACTCAATCATATAATACTCACACTGGTGAGTCAATACTTGTATTGAACGAAATTGAAAGTCATTAATTGTTTTATTAAATGACATTAAATCAAATTAAAGTCCGTATTCTATTGAATGCATCATCATTCACTGTTGCAAAGCGCCGGCTTTGTTCCCCAGAAACCCCTGTCTGCCCAACGTCTGCCATTATTATTTAATTGTGTACCAGAAGTAATTAGTAACAACGCATCTGCTTAGTCGATGACAAAACTTAACCCGATAATGATTGGCTACTAACTTTTAATATAATTGGGAAACACCATTTCTATTTTAAGGTGTCTGGAGAATCTCTGGAATATTATGTTCACCTTTCGTGATTTTTTGCGCGGTGATCATAACGTTTTATCAAAGAACGTTACTAGGGACGTGAGCCAATCAGAAAAGACAGTAAATGTCATATAATAATACAGTACGTATATGGACCGGGCCCTGTCCATATAATGTTTTCTTCCGGATTTTCTCCGAACTCGTTTTTGGTTTTAGATATACAATAACAAATAACATGTAGTCTGACCATATTGGTGCTCTCCTGTAAATAAAAGTATTATTGGTACTGTATAGGTCAGTATTGATCAGGCAGAAAACATATACATGTATTTCAACTACAACAGGGATAAGATTTGTATATCAAATC
>MJUT01007280.1:58603-70294 GCA_002080005.1 Gigantidas platifrons
TGTTATTTCCAACTATTACGAAAACGCTGTCGAAGTGTTTGAGATCTTGACAACAAGTTTTTGAACGATGGGCACACCGTTGTTTAGCGGATATTTATGGGTATTTGACGCACTATCACATTTAATGTTATCGTTACAGTAACTAATACTACAAGTAAAAACGTACCTTCAAGAAGCACAAAATGGCTTCCAATTATGACCTATATTCACCCCCGCCCCCACCCTGCTATCTATTACAATCAAATAAAAAAAGTTGGATCTTCTGTTTGTAATATACTACTGTGAATTCATTATTGATAATGGTGTTCTAATTTTCGTGGGTTTTGTGGTTCATGGATCAATGGACTTTTTAAAAAACCACGAAAATTTGTGCCAATCAATAAAAGTACTTTCACAGTAACATCAAAATAAAGATTAACTCACTCAAGTCGTGGTTCCCGAGGCAAACTTTATAGAGGTACTTCTGAGAAAAACACAAAGAAGACTACCAGATCCTTTAACTTCATGTTACTTCTGAGAAAAACACAAAGAAGAATACCAGATCCTTTAACTTCATGTTACTTCTGAGAAAAACACAAAGAAGAATACCAGATCCTTTTTTTTAAATTTTATACAGGGTATGAGAAAAATATGTTATTCTGGTTGAATCGAATGAGATGGACACTTCTGTCCGGCAAAAGGGGAAGCAACTACTACAAAACATGGAAAAGGTGTATAATTTTAGAATCAAGTCGGCAACTGGTAAATGATGTTTTGCATTAAAACATTTGACTTCTCTGCCACTTACACAACTGTTCTAAGTAACGGACAGATCGAAAGAATTTGCTTAATTCACTCAAGTCGTGTTTCCTGAGGGAAACTTTATAGAGTCACTTCTGAGAAAAACACAAAGAAGAATAACAGATCCTTTAACTAGTACAAAAAAACAAGAACTGACCGACCGAAGAGGCGCTTCTCAAAACACAAAGAAGAATACCAGATCCTTTAACTTCATGTTACGCTATATAGATGATGTCATTTCACCAAATAATTATAAGTTTGGTGATTGTGCTGTTCGCATCTACTAGTACAAAAAAACAAGAACTGACCGACCGAAGTCATCGCTGTGCTTTATTCCGTCCTCGGACTTTATCATAGGAGACAATTGTAAGGGCGAACACTATTTAATGTTACACGTACACTTCGCGAGCTTCTGGGTTCTCTCCCGTTTCTTGTGGGTCCATGTTGCTCATCTTTTTATTTTTCTGCGTGCTTTTTTCTTCGTTCTGTGTTTGTGCCCAAAAGTTACAAGTGTCTCTGGATTGTCCATTCTTGATTGTCATTTGGTTTTCTCCAACGTTTGAATAATTCCAACCAAAGACATTCATTATTCCATACTCGTCTCATTTCTTTAAAAGATGTCCTGCTCTATTGTGGCATTAAACACCATAACCCTAACCCTAACACTAATCCCTGCTCTATTTGAATTTTTTTTTACGTATAAATTAATACTTTTATAATTTTATAATACTTTTATTTTCTTTTGTTTTTAGTAACTAAGATTTTTGAAGCATACAGTATTTTATATTACGCAGGGTTATCTCTCTTTCTACATCACAATTTTATAAAGAAATGCAATGTTCTATTTGTGAATACGATACATAAATAGGTGTTCTTTTGAAAACCATTGATATAATTCACATAAGCGATAATAATTAATAAAAGTAAAATCTAAGATTATTTACTTTGGTTGTAAAAGAAAACAATTCATATTTAATTTTGACAGTGTTTGTTAAATATACTACTCAAATTATAATAACAAGGGAGTGGTGAGCCGAAGGGTAATGGGTTATAGTGCTTAGCTCTACTTTCAGCTTGTCAGTGACTTGTGGCAGTGGTGTTTTTTTAGGTACTCCGGTTACCTCCCCCCAATGAACATGACCGCCACGACATAGCTGAAATATTGTTGAAAGTGGCGTTAAACACCATAACCATAACCATAACCCTTTCCTTCGATCAGAGCTTACATGAAGAAGGATATTGCAAAGCACATAGAACAGAATATTACACTGCTATGTTTCCATAAACTATAGTAGATATTTTCTCATTTCTTAAAAAGAATGGTGCATACCAGAATTGCAAAATAAAAGAGATAAATCTTAAAGCAAATTAAAAATTCCTAAGTCGTTGCAACATTTAAATTTGATAAAGGGTATGAGAAAAATATGTTATTCTGGTTGAATCGAATGAGATGGACACTTCTGTCCGGTAAAAGGGGAAGCAACTACTACAAAACATGGAAAAGGTGTATAATATTAGAATCAAGTCGGCAACTGGTAAATGATGTTTTGCATTAAAACATTTGAATTCTCTGCCACTTACACAACTGTTCTAAGTAACGGACAGATCGAAATAATTTGCTTAATTCACTCAAGTCGTGTTTCCTGAGGGAAACTTTATAGAGGCACTTCTGAGAAAAACACAAAGAAGAATACCAGATCCTTTAACTAGTACAAAAAAACAAGAACTGACCGACCGAAGAGGCGCTTCTCAAAACACAAAGAAGAATACCAGATCCTTTAACTTCATGTTACGCTATATAGATGATGTCATTTCACCAAATAATTCTAAGTTTGGTGATTGTGCTGTTCGCATCTACTAGTACAAAACAAAAACAAGAACTGACCGACCGAAGTCATCGCTGTGCTTTATTCCGGCCTCGGACTTTATCATAGGAGACAATTGTAAGGGCGAACACTATTTAATGTTACACGTACACTTCGTGAGCTTCTGGGTTCTCTCCCGTTTCTTGTGGGTCCATGTTGCTCATCTTTTTATTTTTCTGCGTGCTTTTTTCTTCGTTCTGTGTTTGTGCCCAACAGTTACAAGTGTCTCTGGATTGTCCATTCTTGATTGTCATTTGGTTTTCTCAAACGTTTGAATAATTCCGACCAAAGCCATTCATTATTCCATACTCGTCTCATTTCTTTAAAAATGTCCTGCTCTATTGTGGCATTAAACACCATAACCCTAACCCTAACACTAATCCCTGCTCTATTTGAATTTTTTTTTTACGTATAAATTAATACTTTTATAATTTTATAATACTTTTATTTTCTTTTGTTTTTAGTAACTAAGATTTTTGAAGCATACAGTATTTTATATTACGCAGGGTTATCTCTCTTTCTACATCACAATTTTATATGGAAATGCAATGTTCTATTTGTGAACACTATACATAATGAGGCCTTCTTTTGAAAACCATTGATATACAGTAATACATATAAGCGATAATAATTAATAATAGTAAAATATAATGAGGCCTTCTTTTGAAAACCATTGATATACAGTAATACATATAAGCGATAATAATTAATAATAGTAAAATCTAAGATTATTTGCTTTGGTTGTAAAAGAAAACAATTCATATTTTATTTTGACAGTGTTTGTAAAATATACTATGCAAATTATAATAACAGGGGGTGGGGGTGGGGGTGAGCCGAAGGGTTATGAGTTATAATGTTTAGCACTACTTTCAGCTTGTCAGTGACTTGCGGCAGTGGTGTTCTCCGGGTTCTCCGGTTTCCTCCATCAATGAACCTGAAAGCCACGATATAGCTGAAATATTGTTGAAAGTGGCGCTAAACACCATAACTGTAATCCCTAACCCTATCCTTCGATCACAGTTTACATGAAGAAGAATATTGGAAAACAACTAGAACAAAAGACTACACATTTAGGGTACATAAACTATCATAGCTATTTTAACAATTCTTGAAAACAATTTGTATGCCAGAATTAGTATACTTTTTCAAATTTTGATTCAATATAAACAGACTTCAACTTCCGGTATGCTGAACTTTCACTTCCGGCCTGCTAAACTTCCGGCCAGGAACTATCTAATCACCTTAAAGTGACCTATCTGAACAATTCTAAAGATGTATTAGTGTACATTTGTACATACAATCAAGGTAACTCTATTCATGCAGTAGACCCCATTTGCTAGTTTCCGACTTTATTATAAAATTATGTACGCATTTTCAATTGAATTATTTCTCTTACGGAGGACAAAATGATTCCCGTTCCATGCAAGAACAACGAAAAGGACAAATAATTTGAGTATAATTTTCTTAAATGTTTATTGATAATTGAACCTTGTAAAATAAAAGAGATAAATTTTACAGCAAATTAAAACATTTTAAGTCGCTACAACATTTAGAATTGTATGCATAGTATGAGAAACCAATGGTATTCTGGTTGAACGTTGAATGAGATGTACACTTCTGTCCGGCAAAAGGGGAAGCAACTACTACAAAACATGGAAAAGGTGTATAATTTTAGAATCAAGTCGACAACTGGTAAATGATGTTTTGCATTAAAACATTTGACTTCTCTGCCACTTACACAACTGTTCTAAGTAACGGACAGATCGAAAGAATTTGTTTAATTTTGTTTTATATAAAAGGGTCTTATTAATCATGTTACAAACCTAGTGATAAGTCATGAATAATTTAATTTAGTGCACGCGATGCGTTTCAGGAATAACATGTAATATGTAAGCCCATAGTCAACAGACTGGACAGCCAATTAATTTTAAAAAGTCTTCTGGAGCAAGTAAACCAAATGGTATCCAAAATAGGCTGGCCAAATCGACTAATGATCTTAGCTTTGATAAATAAACGTCAGAGTATACAGAAGGGGCAATCACAAATGGAGAATCCAGTGTAACTGGCAACATAGAGGACGAAGAAAAACAAAGCAAAACAAAACAGAATACGCGCTGGACACCATCACACGCAAATAGCACAGACAAGACACGAACCCCCAACAAAACAAACAACTGGAGACAAATACGACCCGAACATCGCTTCCATGAAGAAATCGTAACGGACATCACAACATGAAACTCAGAACATAAAGACACATAAACTAAAAAGATGAGCAAAACAGACCCCACCAAAAAACCGGGGATGAAATCATGTGCTTAAGAAGGGTAAACAGTTCCTGCTTCTTATAAGACACCCTCCATGTTACTCATGCATACAGTCAAGTCCGGTAAAAGTTTGGTCAGTGATAGTGATAGAGGAAATACAACATCTATGTAAAGAGCTATAACATTATTAAGCTCTGTACATTTCAAATATCAATACATCTGAAATGTCTAAATTAAACATCAATCAATCAATCAATCAATCAATTGTCCTCCAGAAGAGAAATCGAACCAGGAACAACAATTAAGAACGTAATAATTCAGTACATATTTACAATCCCATTATTTTCTTATTTATTGTTAATTTGTTGATCTGAAAGCCAAAAAATCTACATATTGAACCAAAGAATCACACTCTTATTGGTGTCTGGTGCAATAATCTGTGCACGATCACGTTATCTCCATATCCATTGGATAATAAAATAACCATCATTTATTCAAATATCAAAGATTTTATCAATTTTATTTTAAAATCCACTTGAAAAAATAAAATGTTAAATAATGTAGCACACCTATGATAATTACTTAATAACGTGAGAAATGATAATCACGTGATCAGCAGAAATAAGTGTTTTTGTATTAAGTTGAATTTGATTTTAATTTTTTCGTGCATACCTGATATGATGGCGATATTTTATATATTATGGCTTTTATTTGTGTATATTCGAATGTCCATAGGTAAGTATTTGTTAATAAGCATATATCATATTTATATATGTATACAGTCAATAGACATAAGCAATCGTCACCCTCGATTTTACGCTATATATTTCATATTAAACCACATTTGTCAAAAAAATTATTGTGAAGTCATTTTTAAACGGATTTTGATTATTTTTGCACCAAAAAGAGTATTTCTTTATTTTAGCATGATTATCCGTTAGATTGCCTTCATTTTCTTATGATTTAAAGACATTTTGTTTTTGTTTTCTGACGTCAAATTTGCCATATATCTTAACCAAAATAAAATCGTAAAGGATTAATACGTGGAAATACTTCACAATGTATTTTGGAAAAAAATATGCTATGAATTCCTGATAGATAAATGATAGTTATGGTGTTTAACGCCACTTTCAACAATATTTCAGTTATATCGCTACGGTCATTTTTTTATTTGTGGAGGTAACCGGAGGACCCGGTGAAAACCACTGACATGCCGCAAGTCTCCGATGAACTTTATCACATAATGTTATATCGAGTAAACCTCGCCTGAGCGTGATTAGAACTCACAAGCGTAGATATATTTACAACAATCTTAAAGGGGCATTATCTGCCAAATCGTAAATTTGTGTTGCCAATGAAAACTATCAGATATGATGGATGCTTTAATAAAACGTGTTTCTGTCATTTGTAAATGTTATGAAATGTACGCGCATCGGGGAAAAAACCTGCAACTGCTCGTGTTTTGAGATCGATCAAGAAATGGACGTCATCTTATCAATTATCAACATTGTTTACGGAGTTTGTCGAATCGTCATTAAATCAGTACAACAATGCACTTATTTCTCATTGTTTGTGAATCTGCTTTTAGTCGCGGTGTTAATTACGGACAAAGAACCATGCAAGTTGGCAGTTAATAAGCTACAAAATGTAAATGATTCGTTTTTACCTGTCAAAGGTCAATTGCATACGGAAAAAACGAGGTCAAATTATTTGGTTACAAGCAAATAAGTAATCGATGGTAATGTTCGTTCTCAAAAGGCGGAAAGTAGTTCGATAAGCTGCTTAATGTGAAATATTTACCTTTATTTCATCATTTTAAAGCTATTTACCAATTTCCAAAACATATTTTTTTTGGGTCAAAATCGTAGCTAATGCCCCTTTAAAAAGTACCGGTACATCGTGTTTCTGGAATAACATTTACTGGATAAATGTACAGTTAGTGGTAATAGGCAAATATTGCATATGTAGCTGTAAATCCAACTTTCATGACCACGACGACCTCTAAATTCTTGAAAATTAGCCATAAATGTATGACTCTATTAGAAAATATAAAATAAGGGGATACTATTTAATCTACAATTTTAACATGGCGTCCTTCTTTTGCTTTGAAAACAAACGAGCGATTAATCAGATGACAAAATCTCATTAGCACATGCGCAGTGCATGCATTTAAGCCAGCTGATAAAATCACAAAATAAAATCATTTACACGGTTGTTAACGTTTGACACATCTATATTCAACTGAAAATAATCAGCATATCTAAAATTAATAATATGCGACGTGAAATTAAAAAATACAAACACAATATTATTGTCACGGATGCTCCATCAATACGACTGACTTTCCCGTCGTACGAGTACATGTGACTGACTTTCCCGTCGTAAAAGTACATATAAAATATATGTTTTTGTTTCTCTATGAAGAAAAGTATTATGGTAAATTCAGTAAAAATATATATTCCATAGTGATCAAAGGCAAAGCATTTTCCATAGTTCGTACACAAGTGCCAAGTGTTTCCGGGTCCATTAATGCGTTGAAATACAGCACATTATACTTTGGTAAATGTGATATGATTTTTGTTTTAAATTAGTCATACATGCATGGCTCTATTAGAAAAGGGAGGACTATTTGCATTGTCCTATTATCTGTCTTTACGTTCTGATTTCCGCGTTGTGATGTCCGTTACGATTCCCGCATTAAAACGATGTTCGGTTCGTCTTTTCCTCCAATCGTTTCTAGGAGGACGCATAGCTTATTTACATTATGTGTATTTGTTTGGATATAGAGGTGTCTAACACATTTTGTGTTGTGTTTGTGTTTGTGTTTGTTTGGTTTTTTGTTGTTGTTGTTGTTGGTTTTTTCCCCGTCTTGTGTATGTTGCCAGTTTCTCTGTCCCTTTTTTCATTTATTAACCCTTCGGTTTTCTCTAGCATTTATTTATTAGCAATTTGACTATGCTATCAATCAAAATATCATTCAATAAGAATTTTTGATTGAATTAATTTTGGAACTGATCCTACAGAGTAGTATTTTTGTTTTGTCTGATAGCTTTATTTCGTAAAGCAAAATTAAGAAAAATGAAACAATTCCTTTTTGTTTTTACAAAAAGTGAAGATGAATAATATAAAATAAAATAGAAAGAACGACACAATATAAATTATTACCCTATTTTAGTAAAGTAACACGAAAGGTGCCAATATGGGAAAAAGAACTGTCTACCCTTCCGGTGTACCTTAGCTAAACCCCGAATTTTAGCGGGCTCTTGTTGCTCAACCTTTTGTTTTCTATGTGCTATCTTGTCGGCCATTTTACTAAAAAGTTAATTTTGTCGCCAGCTTAATGAGTAGGAGTGTATTTGCGTGTTATGGCTGTCAATGTTGCCTCTTTTTACGGTTATTTTATTGGATTTTGGAACTGTACCAATAGTGTAGTATTTTTTAGCAGCAGCAGCAGCAGCAGCAACTTCCCCGATGCATTTTCTAAGAATTAAAAGTGCACGTAAATGATGTCGTGATACACATAAAATGTTTGTATTTCAGATATTTTAAACAATCCATTTGACTAATTAAGCACATATCATGTTTGTGTTTACATATTATTAAAACACCTCATTTTACCAATTACAAAAATATTATGTCGTGATCTCCATCTATTCGGCTATGTTGACTGGTTTGGAGATTAACTGTGTTATGATCTGTGTTCATCCGATTATGCTGACTGGTTTAGAGATTACGTATTTTCTCTATTTTCCAACGTGTGATTGATAAAATTAACAATCATAGAAATCGCTACGTTCTACATCACTTTATTATGATGCGTGACAATTTATCATTAGGAAGGTTATAATTACCACTATTAGACACAGATGATAATGTAGCTTTATTCCCAAGTGTGCATTTTATTCAAACAAATCTGATTCACAAGTTCATGATAGCAGGTTGTTTTGTAATAGTATTTGCTTATTGTAAATACATCACCAGAGATTACGATCTTTGTACACTCAACTATTCGTACTCACACAGAACACTAAATGGAATTGTAAAAACGTTACATGTTTTGCATATTTTCTTCCGGCTTTCGGTCTGTTCGGCTTACTAATGAGAAATAGTCGAGGAAGCAGGACTAAAAATGTATATAGTCGATATACTTAAACATATATTTATTGTATTGGTATGTCCAACAAATTCAGTGTTTAAACATTAAAACACATACTGTACAGAAGATTCATATATTGACATAGGGCCATTATGCTCGTGGGGACCCCGGGAAACTGCCCAATGTGCACATGCGTTAAGACGGCACTGTGAGGAAGGAACTATTGATTAATACTGAGTGAGTAAGAACAAGTTACATTTCGATGAGATGTGATGATGCCTACTTTATATAAGACTCAGATGAAACTCCACGCAGACACATTACCCTGACTTCAAGTCGACCAGTCTTTTCTCTTGCTACTTGGTGATGAAGCAGCAAATACTAGTCTTGTAGCCTTTGGTTAAATCCCATTGTGTATTGGCACTCGACTCACAACCGCAAGTGATAAAGTTTACGAGTTGCATGCCCATGGTTGGTGGTTCTCTCCGGATACTCCGGCTTCTTCCACCACTAAAACTGGTCGCAATGATATAGCTGAAATATTGCTGAAAGTGGCGTTAAACACCAAAAATCAAATCAAATCAATCATCCATCGTGTATTGAGCACACGGCCTACCCCCAATTTAACCAAGCACGTCAACCATTAAAACAAAGAGGCGAATAATAAGAAGCATTTGATTGGATATTTCTTTAACGTCAAATGGGATGTATCTTAGCTACATTCACGACGACAACAGGATAGTAATCAATAAATTACATTGGTAAAAAAAGGAGCACTTGATTTGTGCTACGACCGAATGCTTTGATTATTAAATAAAGTAATAATGACTGTTTGATTCAAAATGTTCTGCCTTGGAACGACTTCATCTAGCAAACTGTTATTCTAGGCTGGTTCCTAGCTTATGATTAAAAAAAGTGTCCCTATTTATGCATAGGCAGGTTGGGTTCGACGCTGTTAAGAAATGCATCATATTTCACACCACGAACAATTATGTCTGAGCGGTGTATCAGAATGAGAAGCAGCTGAGTTCAACCCCCCCCCCTCCCGCGCCGTTTTTTTGGCGGGCCGTGCTGCTCATCTCTTTAGTTTTTTTTTATGTTCTCCTATTATGAATCATTACGTTCTGAATTCCGTGTTGTGATGTCCATTACGAATTCCGCATATGAAAGATGTTCGGTTCGTATTTACCTCCAGTGGTTTGTAGGAGGGATCATATTTTATTTAAGTTATTTGTGTTTGTTTGCGTATAGCGGTATTGTGCTTTTGCTTTATTTGTCTCCGTCTTGTGTATTCAATGTTGCCAGTTTCTCTGGATTGTCCATTTTTGATTGCCGCTTCGATAGGAAAAGACGAGTCGGCTCAGTCATTTTGCAAGTCAAATTAGACTAGAACTCAATGCAAAAAAGACCCATGAAATGCGGCTAAACACCACATCAAACTTGAGACTAGATGCTGAGGGCACAGTAATCCAGCAGGTTGATAAATTCACATATCTAAGTACAGTTGCTAGCACAGAAGACTCAACACAAAAAGACATTAAAAATAGACTAGCCAAAGCAAGATCTGAATTCCAAAGATTACGACCCATTTGGAAGTCCAAACAATACAAACGGAAGACAAAAATAAGGCTGTATAACAGCTATGTAAAATCTGTCCTACTGTATGGAAGTGAATACTGGAGAGTTACAGAATCAGATATGAGGGCGCTGTCAAGTTTCCACCACAGTTGCCTAAGACAAATTTGTAAAAAAAATTGGCCAAGCCGTATTTCAAATGAAAACCTACTAGAAATGACAAATTCCACATGCGTCCTCAAAGAAATACAACAGAGGCGTTTCAGATGGCTAGGGCATGTTCTCAGGATGCCAGTATCCAGCATAACCAGGATATCCCTTAGATGGACACCCCAGGCAAAGGGACCAAGAGCCAGAGCAAAGACCACCTAGCGCAGAACTATTGAATCCGAATTAAAAGAGCTTGACATGACCTGGGGAGAAGCTGATACAAAGGGTAAAGATAGAACTGGATGGCGTGATCTTGTGGTGACCTTATGCTCCGACGGGAGCGAAGAGGATAGGTAGGTAGGTATTATGAATCTTTACGTTCTGAATTCCGTATTGTGATATCCGTTACGATTTCCGCATATGGAAGATGTTCGGTTCGTCTTTACCTCCAGTGGTTTGTAGGAGGGATCATATTTTATTTAAGTTAATTGTGTTTGTTTGCGTATAGCGGTGTTGTGCGTTTGCTTTCTCTGTCTCCGTCTTGTGTATTCAATGTTGACAGTTTCTCTGGATTGTCTATTTTTGATTGCCGCTTCGGTATTCTCTAACGTTGTGCAGGTCGAATATTCAGCCCCTGTTAATTGAGAGGACACCCCTTATCAGACAACGGGGGACGAAATGGACATACGTGAGGGCTTCTAGTAATATATACACTTCTTTGAAGTTAAAAAGCATGTTATTTATATTGAAAATACCCAACTGATATGAATCTTTGTAGTCGTAATTGTCTTTAACACTGGATGCTATTAAGTTACTAATGTGTTTCAATTTGATGGCATTTCCATTTTATCAGCATAATCAAAAGCATTGCAAATGAAATTAGTAAAATACATCAGTAACCAGGTGTCAATGTCGCCAGCTTTCCTTGCAAACGATGACACTACAATGGACAATTTAT
>MJUT01007280.1:93614-105983 GCA_002080005.1 Gigantidas platifrons
GGAGCAAAATGAGCATCGTTATTGGTTATTAATAAACCTGAAAACAAAATGCAATTTTATTTGAAAAAGTGGTCTAAAAGGGACCAAAATTCCGAAATGTCTAATATTTGGACAGTATGTGGATTTTTTTCATTCAATTTTGATTCTATTTTTTTTCTTTGAATTGAATGTGCGATGAGCTAAAGAGGTAAACAAAGGCCGATGTCCAAAAGTTGAACTTTGCTTTATTTTACATCCATTTTTAATGCAGTTTGTTTTTCAAAATGATCATCTTTATGGGCTATTGATGGATCATGAAAACAAAAAGAAAATGTAATGTAGCGGATCGTCATTTACTACATTGTACCTATCTAAACGTTATTTTCTGTGCCTGTACTCAGTAAAAGGATACGGTCATGTATATGTATGTCTTAGGATTGATTTTGCCTCTATTTCTACGTTTCCACGATTTTATTTTTAGAACTGTTCAGAGAGTGTGTTATTTTTTCCTCCCATTTTACTACGTCGTCTATCAGCAGAGAAACAACACATGGAAGCAATTCCTTAATATTTTAGAAAATAAAATATTCTACTAGTGAAAAATGAAACATGAATATATGCGTCACAAAATTATATTATTCTCTTTATTCTATTGTTTTTCTAGCTGTATACGGTAAACCTATACCGGCATTAAGAGTTGGTGCTTCTTCAAGAGTTAGCGTTTTCTCTTTATGGAACTATACTGGAGTCCATTGTGACAAAGGAAACGTACTATACAGACATTCATCCATAGATAATCTTACAAATATAAAAAGCTGCTTCAAAGGTGTAAGTAATTCATAATTGAAACATAATCTTTCAAAATCATGCCGTTTTAATACAAAATCATGACATTTTAAAAGAGAATCATGATATTGTAATACAGAATTATGATGCTCTAATACCAAATCATGACATTGTAATGTAAAATAATGACATTTTAATACACAATCATGATATTGTTATACAGAATTATGATGCTCTAATACTAAATCATGACATTGTCACGTAAAATTATGACATTTTAATGCAAATATCATGATATTTTAATGCAAAAACGCGATATTTTTATACTAAAACATGACATTTTAATACAAAATCATATATTTAAATACAAAATAATGACGTTCTAATAACAAATCATGCAATTTTAATACAAGATCATGTCATTGTAATACGAGTTCACATAAATTCAGCAAATAAAGTTTGGTCTGTTGTATTGTAGATATAATTTAAAGGGGCATTAGCTACGATTTTGACCAAAAAAATAAATGTTTTGGAAATTGGTAAATAACTTTAAAATGATGAAATAAAGGTAAATATTTCACATTTAAATAGCTTATCGAACCACTTTCCGCCTTTGGAGCACGAACATTACCAAGCAAATAATTTGACCTTGCTTTTTCCGTATGCAATTGACCTTACTAGTGACAGGTAAAAACGAATAATTTGTATTTTGTCGCTTATTAAATGCCCACTTGCATGGTTCTTTGTCCATAATTAACACCGACTAAAAGCAGATTCACAAAAAATAAGAAATAAGTGCATTGTTGTACTGATTTAATGACGATTCGACAAACTCCGTAAACAATGTCGATAATTAATAAGATCACGCCCATTTTTTAATCGATCTCAAAACACGTGCAGTTGCAGGTTTTTTCCCCGATGTGCGTACATTTCAAAATTTTACATAAGTTACAGAAACACGTTTTATAAAGGCATCAATCATATCTGATAGCTTTTATGAGTAATAAACATTTACGATTTGGCAGAAAATGCCTCTTTAAGTAATTGTGTGTATTATATTGTATCAATCTGATCACTTTACTTGCTTATCAAGGTCTATTTTATTGTATGTATCAGTTAAGCAATTGTGTTTATTATATTGTATCAATCTTATCAGTTTATTTGTTTATCTAGGTCTATTTTATTGTAAATATAATTGTAGTAATTGTGTGTATTATATTGTGTCAATCTGATCAGTTTACTTGTTTATCTAGGTGTGTTTTATTGTAGATATAATTGTAGTAATTGTGTTTATTACATACTTAATTAAAATAAAGGCATTTTTGTATGACCAATATGACCGGAAGTAAACTGTCCATATTTACACACCCTGGGAAAATAACCGGTTATTGGATTACTACAAGATCATTTCCATATCGAGGCCCATATTGGCCCGAGCCAATATGGTCGTCGACTTCGTCTGAGGCCAATATGGGTGTCTCTTTTCTAGATGTCGGAAGTATGTAATACATAGTTTAATACATGGGCATTTCCATATTGACCTGGTTATCATCCCTCGACACATATTGGCCCTCGACTGCGTCTCGGGCCAATATGGGGATCTCGGGATGATAACCAGGCCAATATGGAAATGTCCATGTAGTAATCTGTATTTATTATATCTTATTATATCTTATTATATACTTGGCATTATTATGATAGATTTTGCATATGTGTAACGACCGGAAGTAAACTAGCCATATTTTCACCCCCAGGCTGATATGCATATTAGAGGCGTCTCGTGCAAAACATCCATAATCGTGCGTCTCGTCCAATTTACTTCCGGTATTTCCGGTGACGTCTGCTTACAAACATTAACTGACACACAAAGATGAGTGGGAGATAGGTTATAATCACGGTTCACGAAAAATATTTTTTACTAATCACATTTCACGGGAAGTAAATTATGATGATCACACTTCTTGAAAAATATGAAACCCAACGTAAATTGTTAAAAGTGCATTTTTACCCTTGTTGCATCCCTACTAATCGTGTCTACAAGAATCGTCGGAGGTCTGGTGACCAGTATGGCAGTAAGGATACCAATGTTATTTACAAAACGAGTTGAGAGGGAAACAATTGTCTTGAAGAAGTCCACATTAAATAAAAATCACAGAAACGTTAGATGATAAATGATTATATCACGGAGAAAGTAAAATGATTTTGAATGGCACCGATTCACAGCAATGCCTTCGTCACGATTCACGGGAAATAAAAAAACGATACTAAAGAATCACATCTATATTTTCTATGTTTCAAAATACCTTCATAGGAAATGTTGCCATTAATATATTTATGGGGGTGGGGGGATGTAGATCTGCACTTGCTTGACAATAGTGATCTCAAAATGTATGTTGAATTTGCATTAAACTTCCATATAAATTCATTTAATTATTTCATTTTGTTTATTTACTTCATGATAAAAAGATTAATAGATGACATTTTCCATATCATCCCGGCTATCATCCCCCGAACCATATCAATCCTCGACTGCGTCTCGGGCTGATATGGGGTCTCGGGATGATACCCTGGCGGATATAGAAAATGTCATGTATTAATCTCTATGTATCAATCTGATCAGTTTACTTGTTTATCTTGGTATATTTTCATTGTAGATATAATTAAAGTAATTGTGTTTATTATATTGTATCAATCTGATCAGTTTACTTGTTTATTTAGGTCTATTTTATACAATTATTGACTTTTAATGAGGTCTACTCATGACTATACGGACCTGGTCAACGTCCGAGTTGAATCAATCATTGACCAGGTAGGAATAATCATGATTAGACTGAAATTAAAAGTCAATAACTGCTTTATTAGATAATAAGGAATTTTTCAAACTTTTCAATAGTATATTCAACAAAATAGACTAGAATTGTTTTATCATTTTTCGATATTATTATTTAAATATTAAAATTTTGAAATTTTTTGAAAACGTTGACTTTTTTGCGATTTGATTGGCCGACTGGAAATGAAATCTCGTCTCTGGTTGGACAACGTTGAAACACCGAATAGAACCCATGAGGCTCACGCGAGATGAACACTCTCTGAGGTACCACCAAGAAAGTACTGTTTAGGCCTATCAGCGAAAAGCAAAATCCCTTATCATATAATTATATTGTAGATATAACTTAAGTAATTATGTTTATTATATTGTATCTGGTCATTTGACTTGTTTTCAGATATATGTTGTGTTATTTATGTCATATCCGGATGATAATGTATTCCAAATGATACTAACACCACCATTGGGAGACTTCAGTCTTGAAAGTGTATTATCAATGACACGATCCTTTGCAGATATTTGGGATTCGACTGCTGTTTTCTCAATCGACCCTAGTGACCATCATCTGATAAAGTAAGCAACGTGCCTAGTTATATGGCAGTTCTTTACTAATAAAATGAAAAACATAAAATATCACAAATTCGGAAGAGTTCCAGATTTACATTTTCTCAATACGTTAAAGGGCCGTGATCGTATGGTAGTTATATTTACAACTACCTATGCAATCAGTGCCAATCACCACTGATGTTGTGAGTTTGCATCTCGATCAGGACGAGGTGTACACCATTTTGTGATAAAGTTTGTCAGTGACTTGCGACAGGTCAGTGGTTTTCTCCTGGGCCTCCGATTTCCTCCATCAATAAAGCTGACCGCAATGACTGTTAAATTATTTGGATTATTTGGTTTTCCAGCCTCTCGACTCTGAACATACCTGATTAACGTCTATTACAGAAATGTAGACTAATTCTACGTTTTTGTTTTAAAATTGTAGAAAAAGACGTGTATCATATCGAAGTTCTACTCATATGCAATATATATTTCGTTCAGACGCATCACCAATTGTAGTCCTATTGTCTACAATATATATTTCGTTCAGACGTATCACCAATTGTAATCCTATTGTCTACAATACATATTTGGTTCAGACGTATCACCAATTGTAATCCTATTGTCTACAATATATATTTCGCTCAGACGTTTCACCAATTGTAGTCCTATTGTCTACAATATATATTTCGTTCAGGTGTATCACCAATTGTAATCCTATTGTCTACAATATATATTTCGCTCAGACGTATCACCAATTGTAGTCCTATTGTCTACAATATATATTTCGTTCAGATGTATCACCAATTGTAATCCTATTGTCTACAATACATATTTCGTTCAGGCGTGTCACCAATTGTAGTCCTATTGTCTACAATATATATTTCGTTCAGACGTATCACCAATTGTAGTCCTATTGTCTACAATATATATTCCGCTCAGCCTTCGGTTTCCTCCCCCAATAAAATTGACCGCCACGATATAACTAATATATTATTGAAAGTGGCGTTAAACACCATCAAACAAAAACAATTTATAGTCCTCCTTGTGCACTTTATATACAGCCTCAGTCAGATCCCGTCCATTCCGTTTTATGACATATCACCGATTGGTAGTAAGATCAGCGAGACGGGTGCTAACAGTAAGGCAGGAACTGCTTACCTCTCTAGAGCATATGGGCTCACATTGTCATTTTAGTTAGGTTCGCGTTGCTCAATCCTAAGTTTCCTTCATACTCTTTTGCCTATCATTGTTTATCTTTTTCCATTGCATTATCTGTTTCTTCTTCAATATTTCAACTACACAACTACCATTTGAAAGAACATAAATAGTAATTCTAAGGCTTTTGGTAAAGCGTGACAAGACGAAAATTATACTGCCTTTACCACGAAGTTTAAGACTGTTGTCACTAAAAGTTGACGAATTTTAATATCTTGTTACTGGAGGTAACTATATAGTTAATACATACCGTTTAGCCTTTCAAAATTATATAATTACTTCTTCAGCACGGATAACTTTGAATTTATTTGGTTGAATGCTGCAGAGACTGTTATGCATGCTGGAATGTATTACAACCCACTTGATACCAATTCTCCTAAATTTTCGTTCAGTAAGGATGGCGTCAGTTATACAGGTAAGAATATCGTAATAATATAATAAAGGTAGTTCCCCATTAAATGTTATAGTACTTGTCTTTCTGATTCCCAAAATGTATCGTTTCTAGGGAGTTTTTTGCACTTCTTGTTTCATTTAAAAGGCCATTTCCGATCTGTCAATTGCGTCATATGGAAACTGACTAAATAAACATTTATGGCTTCTAGAGACAGTTCTCACTTCCGGGTCTTACGAATATCACTTCCGGACAGGAAACTATTTGATAATTCGTAGTATTCTGGTTCCAAATATATATGGTTGCTATCCACTGTTTTGAATCAAAAGTAAGAGTCCGGTTCCATGACCTTTGGCATTGTTTGTAGTTTGGTGAGCGTGCACCTTACAGCTTCTAGGTGTCGTACAGAGGATGCAAAACCATCATCTCATCAAAACTAACTTACTCTTTCCATACTGCAAGTCGACATTGTCAACCTGACGTTACGATATTCGCATAAGACGATGCTCGGTTCGTCTTTACCTCCAGTTGTTTGTAGGAGGACTCATGTCTTATTTACGTTATATGTGTTCGTTTGTGTATAGTGGTGTATAGTGGTGTTTTGATTTTCTTCGTCTTGCCAGTTTCTCTGGATTGTCTATTTTTGATTGCCCCTTCGGTATTCTCTAACGTAATGTGCCATCTTCACAAGCTTAAGCACATGTCTTATGTATATCCCTAGATTATCTTTACGAGACAATGTAAGCTTCGACTATTACAGTTATATTTTTATAGATAAGACTGAACGACTGGTGCTGCAGTGTATCAATGGTGTGAGTTCAAATCCCGTCGAGGGAGAACAAAAAAGAATTTGGCAGCTCAAGAATCGAATTCTAACACTGTTTGGTCAAATTTTCAGACATAATCATATATGTTTGTGGCAATGGTTGCGTGACGGAGAATAAATATATTATGTATAAAGTTCAAGATTAAGACTCATCGTCCTTTCCAAGAAAACTGCTCAGCCAGTTTTATGTAAGGGTTTATTATCTACTAACATATGGCAACCACTTGGCATGTTGTGGATAATGTGTTGATGATAACGAAACACAATATTGATATTTTTGCTTACAACTGGAGCACCTGCGTTCATTCCCGTTTTTAGTGAGGTTCGTGTTACTCGATCTTTAATTTTATGTGTATGTTTTATAGATCGTTGTTTGTCCTTTTGTCTTTTTTCTTTTGGCCATTGTGTTGTCTGTTCTTCCTCGATATACGAATTCTGATTGCCCCTTTGGTATCTTCAAACTCTTCTTGAATTGGAGACTTATTGTTTTTCTTTGATTTACGTGTTCCGATTACTCCTTTGGTATCTGCAAACTCTTCTTTGTGTAAGGGTTGATTCTTTACTAACATGTGGAAACATTTGGCATGCTGTGGATAACGTGTTGATGATAACGTAATACAGTATTGATATTTCTGTTTACTACTATATCAGTTAACAACCCGATTACATAGTAAAAATATGAAAAACAAAAAATAACATTCTGTAGGAATAATTCCAAAATCTATTAGAAAAATAGTAAAAAGCGGAAAAATCGATACTCCTCACTTTCCTTACATGGTACAGACACTTCAATAAAATGTGGCGGAGTGAAACTAGTTTTATAGGTCCACATCTCCTCAATGTGGGAAATAATTGATCAAAATAATGTTTTTATTTTCAGCTGGAGGTAATTCTTCTCATGTATTGTCTGACGGTGATGTGAAGTATTTGGAAATACAGATTGACATAGATAGTAAGTTGAGCAACATTTTGTTTGTTTGTTTGTTTGATGGTGTTTAACGCCATTTTCAACAATATTCCAGTTATGTCATGGCGGTCAGTTCTATTGGTGGAGGAAACCGGAGGATCCTGAAAAAATCACCGACCTGTCGGAAGTCACTGACAAACTTTATCACATAATGCTGCATACCTCGCCCTGATCGAGATTATAACTCACAACATCAGTGGTGATAGACACTGATTGCATAGGTAGTTGTAAATCTAACAACCTTACGATCATGGCCACGACGGCCTTTGGAGTAACAGTTAATTGTTGAAGTTGTATTAACTGACATATATCAAAAAGAATGGGACAACATTTAAATAGATTAGGCAAAAACTACACATCACTCATTTACTCTATCAAACTTTAACTATTGCCCAGTAATTTGACATTTTTGTTCTGAAGCTTATACTGAAAAGATGGACGAAATATAAAAAAAAGCACTAAAATTTATATTTTCACTTCGACAAAAGATAAAAGTCACCCAGTATTTCTTTTCAAAATATTTGTTTTTTTCTTTTTTAAGTATGAAAGAAGTTGAACCCGAAATGCTTTTTATTTTGTAATATTTCACTATGGATTAAATCCCAGGCTATAAAGTCGCATTTGATGCTGATTATGAATGCTAAACATTCGTTATTACAAGTGAAGTGAAAACAAATGGAGATAAAAAAGACATTATAAAACTCCAAAAATGTTTTATTTGGTAATTGTTTTTCAACAATTTAAGAAAAAGGACGAGACATATTGTTTTCACAATTTTTGCATGAATGTATGGAGAAGTCTTGTCACGCACATTTACTCAGTAGCGAGTATAACATTCATGCTTACGCCAAAGACCCTGCACTCACCTATTCATTCCACGAAATAAGCAGCTTGTGGAATCTGGTGGAATCGCCTCCATTTTGCCAGAAATGCATTTGTTAATTCAGAAATAGTTTGACATTGTGGATGACTTTGGTTCACTTCATGACCAATAAATTCCAATAGTGCTCGATTGGGTTCATATCAGAGCACATGACAGGCCATTGAAATGTGCAAAGTCCATTTACACCCTGAATTCTCTTAAAGTGCGAGCTCTGTGCGGTATGGCGTAATCGGCCATAAAGATCGGCTTGTCAGCCAATGGATGATTTTCAAAATGGTGCACAACGTGTGTTTTAAGCACCTTGTCGCTTTGTGCAACTCCATCGAGATTACCTTATGAGGCATGTAATTCTAACTTACAATTAAAAGAAAATCACCCTCGATAGTTACACCGCCGCCACCGAACGCTGGTGTAATCATCACGTTCCAGTCATGAATGTAGTGTTTTTATTACGAATATTGCAACAGAGATGGTCACATGACCAATTCCATCGTGCCCGCCGATGACGTAATGGCAGTTGTGGCAGTATTATGGGTCACCTTGCGCGACAGACGCTGCTCATTGAGCCGTCTGTTAGCAGTCATTATAGAGGCATGACCCCAAAAATTCAATTCATCTCGAATACATGCTGACGTAGCAAAACGGTTTTTCCTGGCACAGGGGGCTATTACCCTATGCTCTATAGGAGTAGCTTTGCGGGGCCAGCCAGATCACAGAAGTCCATCAACCGTTCCAGTCGATTGCAAACGCTGCATTAGACGATCAATTGCAGAATGGTGTAACCCCTTTGCAATGCCACCCTTCTATTGTTGAAACCTGCATGTGGCATGCAAATAGCTTTCCCCCTCTCTGCTAAAGTCAAATTGCGCCTAACCCTAATTGTGCAATGAAAACACACTGTGCGAAAACCTCTACAATCGCAACTTATAAACACACTCTGTGTTCATTATGTGTGACACGAATTGTAAACCGATCCATGACGTTTTACACATTTACAGACATTCATTACAGCAATTGTATGTTCAAAAAAGTTTGTTTTTTTGTTTGTTTGTTTTTGTTTTTGTTTTTGTTCTTTTTTTTACAATCATATACATTTAGTCATCATTACCTGTTACCTTGTTCGTCCAGGTTCATCCAAGGGTCCATGTGTTACAATAAAGAATTACATGCACAGTATCAGACATGTAACTTACACAATAAAATTCATCACATATTTATAAATCATCACACGCAGAGACACAGGATAAATATACTTATATTAGATATATAAACAATTATGCAACCAATAGAATTAGTATTCATTCATTATTTATCATTATTATTCAATATTTCGAATACACCAATCGAGTGCACCCTTAAAATATCGTGTTGAGTACACCGATATACATTTAAATATTGTTAAATTGGTCATGTGGAAAACATGAGATAGGTTATCCATTTATTTGATTTGTGATATCTGTTAATTTGTCCTTTTCAGTATTATTTAATATGTTTTTTTATAGTTAAAAAATCTAGATTATTATGAAAATGTCTTCTCCAAGCAATTCTAATAGCATGATATCCCAAATTAATTTCATTGTATTTAATATTATTACCAATTTTCACAATTCCCACTTAAAAATATATATTATGATGTTTATAATATTATCCAGGTTATCACCTTCGTGATAGCCTAACATAATGTCTTTTTCTCTAAATTTTCCAGGTATTTCCAAATTCAAGTTTTTTTTTAACAAATCTTCCATCTCTTTCACTATAATGTTTGCAGAAGGGCACTGAAAAAATAAATGTTGTAGAGTTTCATTATTGTTATCTACTTGACATAGATGACATTTACCGTTTGACATATTCATTTTTTGAAGTCTGTTTTCCGTATAAATAATGTTGTGGATACATGTCCATTGAAATTCTTTAATTTTGTTTGACACATGAACCTGTTTTAATTTTGACCAGACTTGCTCCCAGTTAATATCTTCTCCATAAAGGGCTTCACATTTTATTTGACATATTGGTTTGATTTTCTTATTAAGTATTTTATGAATATAATTCAATTCTAGCTGAAAGGATAATATTATTTTTTCCTTTTTGTCATATAAATAAAGATCATTATTCAGTCTTGGAAGGTGCCCCTATTTGGATTAGAATCGGCTGCTATTTCACCTTGTAAAATTCTGCAAATTCCTTTGGAACTGCTTTTTTAATTCTAGCATAGTCTGAAATACAATTTCTTTTATCATTCAAAGAGTTGTAAATTTCATTGCAACTCTTTAAATCATTTTCGATTGTGGTCCAGATATCTGTTATTGTTCTAATATTGCTTTTAAGAAAGGATGAGAAGCAAATTGGTTTGTTTTAAACGTAATATTTGAGTTAGAGAATAACCTTTGTTGTAATATTTAGGTTGTTGTTAAACTTAGACCATGAATAAATAAAATTTCTATAAAATTTGGGTATATTATTTAATTTTAGAGTTGATACATTTGAGCATCGACACTCAAATAACTTTTCATTGTATTTGAAATCAAGTTTGCGTAGCTAGAATTTTCCTATTGCATTCCAACTTTCTAAAGGTGAATGCAGAATACGATAAAGTAACTTTATTTGCTTACTTGTAATAAACATGTCTATATTTATCATTCCCATCGCCCCCTCCGTTTGTCTCTAAGCAACACACATTTCTATTTATCTGATTCGTTTTACCATTCCATATAAAACACCACATTATATCATTTATTTCTTTTACATATTTATCAGGATTTCCCCTCATTTCAATTTCATTCCCACATAGAGAGAGTAATACATTTTTAATTATAAGAGTTTTACCCTCATAGGTCAAATTTCGACTTTTCCAAACATGTATAAAACTTCGCATTTTTTCTAAAATTGATTTCCATATATTATCTTGAATGTCATATCCATGATGTATACCCAATGTTTTAGCATTTCCTGCTGTTACCCATTTAATGTTTGTAAAAGTTGGTCTCCTATTTCTAGCAGAGCCAATATATAAACCTTTGGTTTGATCAAAATTTATTTTTGACCCAGAAGCCTTTTCATAGATTGATAGAAGATCAAATGATTTTTTAGCGAACCTTTATCTTTATTTGTTATTTGGGTGTCATCTGCAAACATGCACAACCGTTAGTTTCTAATGAAACTATATCTCCTTCTCCTGATAGTTTTACACCTTTTATATTGCTACCCCCTTTAAAGCACACGCCATTGGTTCTATTTGCAGAATGTAGATAAGAGAGGAGCTATTGGACACCACTGTTTACAAGAGCGAGATATAAGGAAATATTTTGAGACAAACCCATTTGTTTTGATACATGTTTTTACTCCATTAAACAACATTTTAATCCATCCCCTAAAATTTTCTCCAAAATTAAATTCCTTTAAAACATAGTCCATCCATCCCCATTCAACCTTATCAAATGCATTTTGCTGGTCTAAAAATACCATAATAGCTTCCTCGTCATCCTGGTCTATATAATCTATATTATCCTGTATTAACCGGTCTACCTCACTGATATTTCTACCTTTAGCAAAACCCTTTTGATCAGAAGGAATTAAATTCGGTAAGACAGTTTTTAACCTTTCGGCTAAAATCTTTGCAATTATCTTATAATCGGTATTGAGTAATGTTAACGGTTTCCTCTAATTGAATTAGATATATATATATCTTTATTCTCATAAACCATGTATTTACAAAGGAATAGAGATACATAAATAAATAATGATAATCGTATATAATGCAAACAGCAAGAAGAAAGAGAGGACAAATAAGAAACATTTTTTACGTATATAATAAAAAAATATCAATAGCATACACATTATATATATATATATTAGTAATGCTAATTAGGATAATAAATGTCTGTAGAAATGAAGTGATATAATGATTAAAAAAAAGGTGTGGAGAAGAATGTCGCTATAGGTTTAGCCC
>MJUT01007291.1:0-18151 GCA_002080005.1 Gigantidas platifrons
CTCTCGGTGGTCTTATTTTGATATTCAAAATCTACGATTAGTAATACTATATTTCCACGTTTATATTTCCTTTGCAAATAATTTAAATTGTAGATATAAAAGGAGGTTTAAGACACGAAAGGGGTAATCACAATCCGTAAATCGAAGGACAGACAATTCAATTGTGAACTGAATTATTTTGGGTCTTAATCTTATGAAACTAATCGCTTCATTTGTCATTTCAAAACGCATTGGGGTTCTAAACTTTTTGCATTGTGTGTACATGTGTTTTTATGTATTCTTGATTCTGTGCCAGTTTCGTGGTATACCCTCTAACCAATTATTAAACATAATCAATTATGTACTCACTGGTTTTCTTATGTATATACTACTGGTGATTGTAATTATGCTGTGGTAGTGAAATTTATGTAGACGATACAGAACATTGTTTGCTTAATAAGGAATTTTCCACTTTATACTCCCTTTTTACAGAATTTAAAGTGTAGATATAAAAGGAGTTTTAAGACACGAAAGGGGTAATCACAATCCGTAAATCAAAGGACACACAACAGAATTGTGAACTGAAAAATAATAAAAGGACTATCAATGATCTACAAGACACTATACAGAAAACTAAGGATTGGCATATACGAACCAACTAAGAACAGGCGGTTAACTTGGGTGCTCCGTAGGGTAAGCCGTTTCTGCTTCTCTAGTGGCATATATCGTGATACTCTGGTTACAACCCCAGTTAATAACAGATAAAGGAATGCCCCTAGATGCAGGAGCTGTTGCTGCGCCAATACGAAAACTATGGCCTTTATAAAACTTGCGGTCAAGACCAATGAACATCAGCATAGATTTCAACGAAGAGGTAAAGTATGACTGAGTAACTGGGGAACCACAGCGAAATTGAAATAATGAAGCTTTTGTGTGAGCAAAAGTTGACAAATAATTGTGAACTGCCTTCATTGGACAGGCAGCATTGCCAATTTTCCGAGGGATAAATATGGTCTTTGCATGTAAATCACTATGCTTGTAATTTGTAATCACTACTGATAGACCTTTTATATCTTTATCTCCGACATTAAAAGAAACATTCGATACTTGTAATACTTTGCTTCCATCAAAATTATGTTTTGTTGTAATTTCACCTATCCGTAGAAAGGCATACAAAGCCAATGCAAACATTGCTTTAAGAAGCAATTGATTATCAACGTTTTGAATTACAAAAGGTAAAGCATTCATTAACTTTATTAGAATATCTTTTGTTCTTTTTTACCTTTCAGATTTTGTCCTCCTTTTAGGATCTTTTTAATCAGGAATGAATTAGTTGCGTCTGTTTTGCTATTTGGTTTGTGTACACAACTTATTGCCGAAATATAAGATGTGATAGATGATGGGCTATAGTTTCTGATAAACAAGTATGCTATGAAGTCATGGCGGGGATCGTAAAACTTTCGAAGTGATGACTTCAACTTATTCATTATGAACCCTTGGTTCAGTAGCTTCCTTTTGTAGCAGCAACCATCTGTAGATACAGGATGAGTTATTGTAAAACTTTCATCTACGTATACGTTGTCCTTTATT
This sequence comes from Gigantidas platifrons, assembly GCA_002080005.1. NCBI lineage: Eukaryota > Metazoa > Mollusca > Bivalvia > Mytilida > Modiolidae > Gigantidas > Gigantidas platifrons. Next base: position 1,570 of record MJUT01007291.1, read on the forward strand.
TTGGACCTCAACTGTAACTGCTCGTATTGCGCATTGAAACAATTCGTGTTGACAATATTATGTTTTTCAAAGCCTGATGCAACAGAAATATCATACAAAACAAAATCTTTGCAAAGAAACAATTTTGCAAAGCTATCAGCAACGATTGTGAATATTTTGTACACTATTGTTTTGTAGATATATTTAATTTTTTTTTTGTGGAAGTCTCTGTATTCTCTCTGGGTGTACAATAATTACTTTTCAGCTTTGTCTTTGACCTCAACTCTTTCCCTGAACTATTCTGTTCTTACCTGCATTTGTTTCTCTTCAAATACAGAAGTCATCACCGAGGTTTAATATAAGACACATTTTAGCATGGCGAGAATCAATTGCAAGACATGACAAATAAAGATCTATTCAAAACACTTGATTGAAAAACCAACTCAAATTTATATTTGAAGTTATTTCAACGTGAACTGTTCATACTGCTTTTTGTCTTCTTCTTTTTCTCTGTGTTTTTTTTTCTCTCTTTTTTAATTATTTTTTTCTTTCTTTTTTCAATCATATTCATAATGTGAACTGTATTATATTTTACAGAATGCTCAGATGGTGACTATGGATTTGATTGTGTAGAACATTGCAATACATGCCACAATACTTCGTGTGAACGATTTGAAGGAAATTGTACATATGGATGTGTTGAAGGCTTCAAAGGATATCAGTGTCTTGTCTCAGGTTTTTGAAAATAATTTAACATTTTAAAATGAGTAATTAGTAATAATGCCCATCGATACACACATAGTTTGATTTATTAAGATAATCATTCCATGAGTAATGTTATGGAAATCAAAGAAATATATATTCACAGGTTACTCATCTAGGTGCATTGCGACACGTCATGGTCACATCTGAATAGATACCCCAACATATGAAGCGGATATGCAAACTATAAATATGTTATTGGAACAGTCGAAAACTGGACCAAATATGATGCTCAGTATTATTAAAAGGACATTGTTGATGTAGTTTACCGTCTAAAACATGGTAATACGGAGCTGTTACTGAAAGTAAGCGAATCAAAGACCATAATTTGATCAAAGTTGATGTAGTGATTCTGTGAAAAATATGTTAATATGATGTTGATTTTATCAAAATAAATGTAATTTATTGAACCAATATAAATCGGTTGATCAAATATGTGCACTTAAAAACACAGACGACATGTTGAACTAACGCTTGGCGTACAGTTGTAGCTTAAATTGGAACAAAAGTTCACAAAAATGACGATTTCATTGTTAATTAATCACATTTATATGATTTCAAGCAGTTGTCATACTGGAATAGACAAATAGTATGCAATAAGGTACAATTTTGAAAGGGTATATCAATAAAAAAAAACCCTCCCAGTTCCATTTATTTTGGATCACCTGTCTGCGAAGAACATTTGGATTCGATTTACTACTGAAAATGAAGCAGTAATAGTAAAGTATTTCTGATTTTCAGTAACAACACCTATATCGGTTTCATTTTAGCTATTGCTTGCGTGTAAAAAGATGTTAATGTCAATTATATGTATAAATCAACTGAAAGAAAATTCACAGTAAAACAGTGTCTCATTTTGACTTAAAATAAAGTGCTAAAATAAAATAAAACATTCATAATTTAGACACAGCAGCTATGTTTGCTATAGGGAGAGCATAATATATATATTTGAAAGTATTATATTCATTTGATTGTATAAATTATTGCTCCAAATGTTATAGTGACTGTTAGGCATTTGATTCTTAACTTTTTTTCTATCATAATTTCTTTTGATTCCTTTTTTTCATAAATTTGTGAGGTTTGTTTTAATTAATATGACACGTATATTTGATTTACAGCTACATGTACACCACAGTCAGATGAACCATGTACAACAGATCAAACATTGAATATAATATATGCAGTAATTGGAACCTTTATTGCTAATACATTTGTGTGTATCATTATATTCCTGGCAATCTTCAGGTATTATTTGATTTGATGTATCATTCAATGGTGTGTATGCGTTACCCATATTACATTTTGCAACCAAATAATTAACCGTTATTTTTGACAACATATGTGACTCCCCCTTTATCATTTTTCGTTATTGTTCATAGGCATATTGTAATCCCATGGAAATATAGGAGAGTTTTTGCGTACACACTTTTTGATTAAATATTCAAAGTAAAAACATGACAATAATTCATATCGTAAAGCATAATCCGGTCACTGAAGATGTAAGGGAAAATCCAATTAATACATAAAAGACGTATATCATCGTGTAATAGTCATTTCTTATTGTACCTCAGTATATGAACATCACAACAAACTTTTCTACATTAAAATTGCTATTTTCTCCTTTCCCAGTTGTTTGACTATTGAGCGGTCCATAGATTTAAGACTATGCACCGGCAATGTGAATCGTGTTACCGGATTTTTAGTTCCGCGACCGGGTTGGATAAAAGTTTTATATTTATTCGGAACACTCGGACTTCATTGTCTTTCAACGAAAACTCTGATATTTTCAAAAAATTTAAAAAATTTCAAAAAATTAAAAAATTTCAAAAATTTCAAAAAAAATCAAAAATTTCAGTATTCATAAAATTTTATACAATTTCAAAATTTTCAAATTCTAAAATTGAATTTTTTTTTAAAGTTCAAAATTTCAAAAAATTCAAAAAAAAAATTAAAAATGTTCATAAGACTGTTGTAGTCACCATATCAATTTATGTTGAAGTCTACATTCTCAAAAGAATCAAACTCTTATGAATGACTGGGGAAATAGCATAAAAATGTCCATCAGACAATATTCAGATTGATAATGCAAAATACTGGCAACAGATGCGTGATTTTATTGGTCTTTGTCATTTTGAGGTGATCATTCAACTATGAGTTTAATGTTTTTCGGTGTAATAAAACACTTATAGACTGTATTCGTAAATAACATGTTTGCTGATTTTTCGCTTTGTTGATATCAGTGGAATTTTTTACCATCATTGTTTTATCTATCTTTTCATAATATTGACCTCTATGCAAACTCATCTCGACCATGATCAAGCGCTATTATTATATATTTTCATTATAGATATAGACGAGGAAAAGCAGACGGGGATACAAATAGACAAAATACAAGTGAATATCTAAATAATGCATTCACAAACGATTATGCATATATTGGTAAGTGTTTTCCTAAATACATTGCAGAGGAGGCATCCGAAAATAAGCGGATCAATTCTCTCTACTGAAGGTCACCATAATTGACCATAACCCCAAGTCTGATGATAGAAGCAGACAGGAAAAGGAAAGCCTCTGGATTAAAAGAAATGACCTTATCACCAAATAGAATCAATGAGAAAAAGTAATATATCCTCTTGACTCCTATTTGTATTGGTCTTCTCCAGTCGTATTAGAACATACAGTTTGCTCATTTGTTCCAAAGTATATATTCTACACTGTGGTGGGCCGTTTATTGAATGAGTTTGATTACCGTTTTCAAAACTATTTTTGACTGTGCTGTTTGATGCATTGTCCAATAATGTTTCATTTTTATTTTTAATTTTACATTTATTTAAATGTGTAACCCTATTGTGTATTTATATTATTGTTATTATAATTTTATTAATTTATATATGGAATTTCAATTCTATTATGCATGTATTTTCATATGACACATATAGCATCCATTATCTGGGTCATTTGACCCATAAATTGACCACCAAAAACTTTTTTTGCGCTTGTAAATTCGCCATATTGGTTTGACATTAAATATTGAAAAAATATGTCGGTGATATAAACGTCTAAATGGTGTTTAAAACAACACCATGTACACAAAACAAACTGATTAAGAAATTAAAATATATGTAGAATGACAAAATACATAATATCCCTTTACATCTGGGGTACATACAGGCGGGAGTACATGCAATGCGTCTAAAATATAATCATATACACATCACAATATTATCTTAGTCAAAATACAATCACAACTCACTATCTACAACATACAAAGTTTCCTGCGTCGCAAAACATTATATTGTATACTAAGCGCAAACGTCAAAATGTTATCTTAAATATAAATAGTTATTACAATATTTCAAGTATTATATATACCATGGATCTAACGAATTAACTTGTTTAAGCAACTCATCCGAAGGATGAGTTGGTTTAAAGAAGTTCGTGAGTAAGATCCATGGTATATATGGTTAATAGCAGAAATTAATATTGGGTGCATTCGTCGAGTTCCGTAAATTCATAGAATAACATCAAGATCATGGAATAGCATCATGATCTTCATGTTAGACCATGGTTTGTAAAAGTTCACTATTTTTAAGTTGATTACTGCATAAAAACATCAAAGGCAAAATGCGTATTTATGTTACAATCAATATTAAAATGACTTGGCCGGCAAACATAATGAAACACGCATCCGTTTTAACATACTTTGACCTATCTGATCGTAGAAATTATCACAGCTCTAGATTAATATCATAACATGCGTTCCAAATCAAAAATGCTATAAATATATGCTAAGTTCCTTTTCTCACAGACGGTGAACTCTTGTAATAATATTTGTAATCCTGTGATCTTACATTGTAAAACTGGTAGTAAGCGTTGTCTGGATAATATTGATAAATTCATCAAGAAAACACTAATACATCGAAATAAAATTTACAAATGCTGACACATTTTCAGAAGTTGCAATTTAAATGTAATCTTAGAGTAAAACACACTGTAAACATTTGTATAAATACTGAATTGCTGGAGTCCATGGGTCTAATTAAGTGATTTGTTATGCATATAAAACCGATATAGGAGTGATGCTGGATGTCTTGTGAAATATAATTTGGGAAAAAAATCCATCTATAAATGCGTGCATGATTATTCACTTTTCATTCAAATGTTTACCTCTAAATTCCAGCATTTAATATTGTATCATCGTTGAATACAAATACACATGATAATTAGTATGGTTAATTATATTCCGTTGTATTTATGAATATGATTTTCCAGAAATTATCAATATAATTTGTGTTTAATAGTCCTGATAATGACAGTTATTTTTGGCATTTATCTTAGATACTATAGAACAGAATGAAGAAAAAAAAATGCGACACAATCAGAACAGTTAATCCGATAGAAATCAGATTCCCCACTTATTTCCCTTTACTGATGTGTAGCAATGTGCGAGATCTACGACAATCCACATTTTGGGTCAAACGAGAGTGACCTTATGTCATGAATGTATAATCATATGATAAATACATTTATGACCTTTTTCGTTCAATCGGAATTATCGTAGCATGAACATTAAATGTAGCAGCACTTTCATAGTTTCGTAGTCGCCATTTACGTTGGATAGTACATAGGATCACTCGCATTCTGACACATATCGGAGTTTCGTACGATCTACCATGCGGTATATCAATTAAGGAAGGTAAGCGAGTGATCTTAATTCATCCAGATTCTAGAACAGTTAGAATCCAACAGGAAAATCTTAGACATTTATTGAAGCATGTTAATGATGTTTTATTGACATTCAACTAACATTTCTGTAATGGTTCTTTTGCCGCATTTTAGTATGATCTGTGAATAAATAATTTGTAAGCATTCGTTTGTATATAGATCCATTACCATAAATCCGTATTTTCTATTAATGATAAATTGATAGGATGCCACGTATGAACGGTACAATAAAAAAACAAGTGCAAACATCTACTATTACATTAAACTTTAATTCATACTTTTGCAATTAACTCTCTGTCATTAAAGTTTAAAATTCAAAAAGGGAACGACATATAACACAACGGTCGGTCAAAGGATAAAAACATAATGTCTGGTGCCTATCTTTTATTTTTGACAGTCCTATCATATGCAACCAGTTAAATATTTTGACCTATCAAACAACATCTCTTGGCGTGTATCCGCTTTTAAAAAGCAAGCTCATTGATTATTGGTAATTTGAAAATAAGAATCCTAACACAACCGAACAAGAGATGCCATTATATATGTGTGTATAGTAAAACACACAATGCCACACATCTAATTATATAGTAAGGCAGGATACATAGAAGTCGGTATCCTGACCTTAAGACACCCACAATAACTAAATGTAGGTAATTAACTAATCCACTGCCAGCAGCTATTTTGTTTATATTTATTTAAGGAAATGTATTATCATATTGTTGCTAAATGTTGTAATAAACAACTGTATTTCAATTAACAATTTTGTACTTATAGGTAATAAAAACGCAGAATCACATTATGAAGAAACCATTCCTTCAACTCAGGAACAAAATTATGATACAATATAACAAGAACGATCGTAATTATATAATATTATATTCCATGCTACGTAGAGGAACTAAAATATTGTTCATGCTCAATGGAAGTAGTTATATGATTTCATGAAACAATAAAAAAGAGGTGTTGCCCGTATAAACATGTTGTTTTTAACAATTATTTCTCAAATCGTCATCTTTAACATTTATTCTGCACCATTCAGTATGTCAAATGCAACTCTTGCTTAACATTTGCTTGAAATCAAACGTGCATTTGAGCCATTAGAATTTGTCGGACGGTTCCATAGCAAAATTTTGAAGATACCAAGGGTATTCAGAATCCGTAAATCGAAGGACAGACAACACAAGTGTAATAAATAACAGTGTGTGTATACCTGAATAATATATTCCAGGCCTTTGGTCATCGGGAACTGTCGTCAAGGATGGCAGTTGTACAACATACGTCTTAACAGTTCGAATTCTGGTGGGTGACTGCCGTCTAAATATATTTATCTCGTCACTTCCGGTATTCCAATTAGAGGTGTTCCGAATATATTGGTTTGTTCTTTACATTCCTCCCTCCTTTATAGAACTGGCATACATGTCCCAAATAGTAGTAAAATATGAAAGTCATTAGTGTTCAAAAATGTCTTCATACATCAATAACGTAAAGTGTCCTTATACTAGTAATCAAAATCAGCTCTCCAAATACTGCTATGTCCATGGCCAATAAAAAACACCTTCGACATTCTTCAAACAAAAATATATATGTACATGACAGGTATGTATATACAACAGCTTTATCTACATATTAATTACTCGATGATATTATATAGCTGCAATGCATTTCTCGTAGTAGTTTCGTACGTCGTCGAAACTACACGAGAAAACACTGGTAATCCTTGTAGCTATATCCTGAAGTAGAATTGGCGAACCAAACTTTTCTGCAGATGTGTGTAGGTAAGGAGCGTCCGTTTCCAGGATCAAATTATCCAGCTGCATATGAAAAAGAAGAGATCAGAAGTCTGGATACGTCTCATCTAGTAGAATGCATGGAGATACTCCAAATTTGCAGTAAGGAAAGGCGGCTCTCCATTTATAACATGCATCTTGTTTTCCATTGAAGCAGTTTCTGTGTATTTTGAAGTCTGTTGGTAGGATACGAGTTAGGCTGTTCAAACATTGCGTGTCTAAATGTTTGTCACCTCTCCAGTGGACCACTAAAGGAAGACTCTTCTTTACAACCAGAAAAATCTGTTTTTCAAAGTATTCTAGTTGTTTATTGATGTCGAGTCCACATTCTCCTACTGCAACTACATTTGTTGTATTTAGGTTATGATCAAGATCTTCCATCCAATTATAAGAGTTGATGTTCTTTCCAATGTTACTATTCTTGGATGAATTCCATATGCAAATCTAAGTCTGGAATCTTCTATAACCCTTGGTCTGATTTTGCTAGAAGGCCATTTCATCGGGAAGCAATAGTTGACAATTAAATGAGATATAGATGTTATTTGGTTGTGAATTGATTGATTCCGAAAATATCAGACTGCCGAACTAGAATATGAAGTTTGTTGGTGAGTGAGCAAAGCGAACGAGTCACACACTTCATATTCTGTCGAGCAGGTTGATTTGTGTCAGCATCAATCATATTCACATTCAGATGACAGGTTTATCATCCTTAAATCAAACATAAACACGGATACATCAAAATTTGTATTTTCGCGGGAAAAATTACATGATTTGAAATATTAAAAATACGCTTCCCCAAAAGCGTAGTTCATAAGTAGTTTGCAAATATACCATTGATTTTTGCAGGTTTATATTCATGTTAAGATTGTTGCCTTTTCCCTTTTATGGTGATATTCATTTTTATTTTATTACAAACATCAAAGTCACCCATTTTCATTAATGGTTTTGTTTACCAATGCCGTTCCGGTTTAAAAAACACAAAGGTCGCGACCTCCCTTATGACGTAAAAACTATGACGTCTCAACAGAGGTTATCAAGAATTGTGTAAATTACATTTTTGTAGGACGATGTTTGTTGATATTGCTGACACGACAGTTCCTAATTTGATATATGTTTAAAAAAAATAATGTTAACTAGCTAATGGTGCTGATGAAATTTGATTTACTTTGTTATCTTCAGAGGAATAACCGTTTAGATGTTGGGAGAATTTGGTGATAGCTCCTGCTGACTGTTGATAAGGGGGGGAGGATGATAAGCTCTAATATATTCCTCCCCATCTCCATTTATAAGTTGGGACAGTATCTTCCAATGTAGTAATGTGTACACATAAAAAGATGTCTTCATTGTAATACTGGGACTGTCGGCTGTATAATGGTTAAGTTGGTTGAAACACATGTCGAAAGCAAATCGTGTTCTTGAATTACTGGCTCATAGTTCTTCTCACATATTGATATGTTTTCCGGAAAATCTACATAATCCCGGGATGGATGAGCATTTATGTTCCCAACGCAGAGCCTCTAGTAAGCCATTTACCAGTTCAACCCAAAGTCGATGTGTTCTAGAATCAAATTGCAGTCCCTCTGCAGAAGCGTTGTGGAACTCCTTCAGGTGTGTGTCTAACAAGGAGGTCTGACTATATTGTAACCTGCATTCCCAGCAAGCTGTCGCCTGAGAAATATGCCAAGGAAGATGATTCCTGAAAAGGTGCCTTCTCAAATTGGTAATTCATCCAGGACATGATGCAGACCTTCTTCCTTTGTTGTGTCTATTTGTTCTACCTCGACTATAATTCGAATCAGTCTTCGGGAGCACATTTTCGTCGGGCTCATAGTCTTGAAGAAACATTTCTTCCTCCATTTTGTATAATATATACACAGATAAATATTTTAACACTCAAACATTGATTAGATAAATATACAAACAGTTACAGCAGAACTGTTACGGTATAAGTTCATTATTGAAGAAGAAAACACTAAACATGTAAGAAACTGTACTAATAGAATACAAATACATGAATAAAAACATATATACATATATTGAACAATTTGTATCATATTCCATAAAATCATCGATATATGCTGGTCTTCTTCTCGCTCGTCTTTGTCCTCGAGAGTGAAACAAAGATCGTCCTGCTTCTTCTGTATGGTTATCGATTACCCGATACAGAAACGTTTCATTCAAGTTAACGGTTTGGTTGTGTAATTCGTTTAAATCTCCGATGATCTTCCTATCAACAATGTTTAATTTATCTGGTAGCTCATTGTTATCAACGGCCCTCGAGACACCAGAAGATCTGGCGCACTCGCGGAACATTGACCATGGTCTGTTTGCCACAGCAGAAATTCTGACGCGCTATCATTATCTTGATCACTGCCTGTATGAGACATCAGATGATCTGACACACAAATAGCAGCAGCATCTTCATCAAATAGTCCTGTTAATTCAAGCACTTCATTCTCAACATGGTCAATTAATGACATTTTATATAAGTTGGAAAAGTGGCCATCTTGGAATTGATGTATAGTATGTAGTTAGACACAATTTGAAAGGGTAGACCAATAAAAGACCATCCCAGTTCCATTTAATTTGGATCACTTGTCTGAGAAGAACACTTGCATATGATTTTATTAATTTAGGTAAAGCAGTGATAGCAAAGCAATTCTGATTTGTAGTAAGGTCAACTATATTTATTTCATTTTAGCAATTGTTTATGTGTAGAAGATGTTAATGTCAATATTAGGTATACATCGACTGAAAGAAAAGTGACAGTAAAACAGTGTCTCATTTTGACTTTAAAAACATCAATAGTCAAATAAAATAATTTATATTTTAGTCACGACTGCTATATTGGCTATAGGGGGAGCATCGGATATACTTTTGAGAGTGTTGTGTTCTCGTGTTTGTATAAATTATTGTTCAAAATGTTATAGTGACTGTTAGACAACGAATATAAATAGTATATTTGATCCTTAACTCTTGTTTTCCATCGGAAGTTCAGGCTTCTCTTTATTCGTTTTATCCTAGATTTCTTATTTTTTGGTTTTATTTAGTATGTAATATGACAGTTACACCACAGTCAGATGGACAAACTACAGAAGATAATACATGTACACTGAATATGGTATATACAGGAGTTGTAACCTTCATTGCCACTACATTAATGTGTGTCATTATATTCCTGACTATGTTGAGGTAATATGGATTAGGCACAGCCTACAGGCGAGGATCGCATCTACGCATAGACATGCACTTGTATTTTACTAGTCTATGATTATGAGACCACAGTCACTTGAAGTTTCAAAAATAAAAACTTCAAGTGACTGTGGTGAGTCAAACGTCTATCGTTTAAAAAAGTATCCTTTTCATCCGGGGTCATGTTGCTCGAGTGTGTTTATGTACATGTTTTGTAAAATAAATGATAAAAGATCAAAACGTTAAATGTTGACATGATTATTTGTAAAAATCCACCGAAATGTCAATGATATAAGAAAACAAATAATAGTTTCCATAAAGAAACATATAATAATCCTTTTCAAACACAAATCAATTCATAACTCCGACAGAAAAGGCATACAATATCGAATGTCTTACCTCTGATGGTCCACTTCTCCTGTTGTAAACAAACAATTTTGATCGGACCAATCGGCAGTTGATCAAAAGGAACAAGTAAGAAAAACCAGCTACCTCACAATTATACGACCAACCCTGGAATACGCAGCAATGGTTTGTGATCCCACCACCCAAACCCTAATACAGACATTAGAAAATGATTACACCAGGATGCGTGACATCACTTGGGCGGCAGACTTTAGAACAACAGAGGAGGTTAAGCAGACTCGTTATGATGTATAAGATCCAGCATCAACTCGTGGACATGGACCGAGACTTATACCTCAGACCTGGTGACAGTAGAACCAGAGGTCAACATAGGTTCTTCCAGGAGAGGTCCAATTATGACACTCTCAGAAACTCTTTACAAAGAACAGCACGAGAATGGAACCACCTACCAGACACCACAGTTGGGGCCAGCTCCATAGAGAAGTTCAGGGCTAACCTCCAAGAAAAGGTTAGCCATGACAACCAGTAGGCCCATGTACTCATGTAAATAGTTTAAATTGTGTCAGTGAAGTAGTTGTATATAGTCTTGGGGGACATAAGCGGTGTGTGCATGGCATGTCTAGTCCCACAGAACTTAAAACAGTTGACGACGACTCCTGTTCTACACTGGAAGAAGAAGAAGATACAATGCGGTTGTACGGTGTGTGTATGATTTATTGATTGCGTTTTCAAAATTTCTTAGAGAAAGGCATGTACATATTAGACAACAGTCTGAGTCAGTGGGTCTTTCATGTCTGAACCTCAACCTGTCTATCCTACATATATTTAAGAGCAGGATTTAATGTAGCTGCGGAATCACAGCTCTGTAGGTCCTTGTGAAATTTTCTGATAGGGCGGACACCGAAAAAAACCCAAAAAGGGCCTAAAGAGCTAAGGTTCTGCAGCTAGATTTAACGTAGTTGAGGGTCCGTAACTCCTATAAGTCCTTTTGATATCTTTTTACTTTTGTGGGCAAAACAAACGACCATGATAAAGAGCTACGGTTCTGCAGCTATCATAGGTTTGGTAGTCCACACTCAAAATGTTATTAACTTCAGTATTATTAAGAATATCAGTAATTATGGTGGCACATACTAGATTTAAGGGGCATTTGGGAGCCCCTGCTAATATATTTCATACTGTCTTTTGTCCGAAATATGTTCTTTTTGTTTGGTAAAAAAAATTAAAAGGCTGGTAATCGCTCTTATATTTTTTGTCCATGTTCTACTCGTTTACTGCCTATAAAATATAAGTTAACTTAAATCGTTTGTAGTACTCCATAAATGGCCATATATTGTCGATTTGTAGGTCTATAGCTGCAAACTATACTATATCGTATTGCAGAAAAATGCAACGTTTTTTTGCACGGAAGGGTGCTTGATAGGTAGATTTATAATTAAAGAGAAAACCATAGATATGATGTTAAGGTAGCAATTACCCTTAAACAAATCACTGATTTAAAGCAGTTTTCTATTATATATTTTCGCTCTTTTCGTCATTGTGTTTTGTAAAGCTAGATCATAGCAGACGATATTTTTACATCACCGACAAACGACAAGACTTTGAATGTTTTTTTTTCTGTCTCATGTGTACAAAAATGTGTTTAAAAGGGTTGGTAACTGAATCAATATTGTTGTTAGAAACATCATCTGTATACTCCTACAATTGCTTGACATTTATTTCTTTGTTTTGAAACCATGAGCGACATGATCAACGAAATCGTGTGACGACAGCTTTATGGGCGAAACAAGAAGGTCTAACGATTGTCCTATTTTTGAATAAATTAATCGTTCCATGTAGGTGGGGGGGGGGGGTTATTTGTAAACTGGATAGTTATATTTTATTCCAATTAAAAGGCTGTTTCCTGTACTTCACTCTGTAATGATCATTTATCAAACATTAAGTATGTATTCTATAGAAATACATATATTTTGCTAATAGATACAACCTACATGTATGTGATAGACAATGTTGTATTTAGCCTATATATTTGATACAAGATGTACTTTAGTCGGAACTAACTTTCGTGACGTCATAAGTTAGAAATGTGGGGGAAACATACTCGAGAATCATCTTACTAATTTTAAATATTTATTTAAAATACCCACTTACAAAAAATCTAAATGAATAAAAAAAATGCAATTACAATTTTAAAAAATATATCTGTTCCAAACCATACGCGTTTTTGGACCGTACGCGTACGGTCTGCCAAGTTTTAAGAGATTATCGAGGCTTCAAAAATATTTTACAGATCAACGTTATTCGAATCTAAAATATATTAAAAAAAGTTAATGATCACAGTTGTACAATTTAGAAATAAGTATAGTTTAATCTATTACAAACTTACATGTCTTGAATTTAGCATGTTCGTAATAAGTGAATTCTGCTCATTCGCAGTTAACAAAATAGTTTGAAATTGAATAACATACCGATGAACAGACATGTTCACAGACACGAACTGTGACTGACGCACAAATTGAGACTAGCAGTGCCCGCGGGTATTCGATAGTCGACTTAAGCTGCTCAGACTACCGTGTTTTCCATTATAGTTGACGTACACGTACAACCGACCCGAAAACGAAGACGAACTGAAATGACGGAAATATCTTCTGAGACTTACGATGTTACAGATTACATACCTACACAGGATGAACTCATGACAGTTGATGACTTTATGGTACTGAACGACATTGTAGTTGACCCTACTGACGACAGAAACTGTACCGTGAAAACAGACGACGGACAATTTACAACTCACGACAGGATAAGACAGATGTTGGACAGAAATTATAAAAAATCTGTTGAAAATACGATGAGAAAATATAAGAAAGTGTCAAAGACTAATGCAAAAATTGAAAAAGGTAGTTTTGTAACCGTAAGAATACCTATTGTTGATAGGGCATCTGGTGATCTACCACGATTATTGTGTAGGGTTGATGATATTATTGGTAAAGATGCAAGTTTGTACAAATTATCATGTGAATTTGATGTGTTAAATTCATGATATGATATGGGTGATATAGAACTTTTGACACGTAAGGTTGAAACTTCGCATTGGAAAAAAGAAGAAATGTCTGCATGCTGCTGCAAAACAAGCAAGTTTTTCTCTTGCAAGAAAAAGATGTAAATGCAAGGGAACATTAATGAACAAAGAAAGTCCGGCGTTCCTTGTAGCAGCAAGTATCACTCTGGGAATGCATGCGAAAATGTGATTCAGGTAGACAATTAAAATTGCATTATAGTTCAAAAACTGTTTACTTTTCATGAGGTGATGGTGTTTTGTTTAAAGTAATAATAATTATGATAAATGTATTTTGTAAAACTCAATAAAAGCTTATGATATGATGTTAGTATTGAAAAAAACCCATATGGTCTAAATACTTTTATGGTCCAGCTCGTACTAGACCGTATGAGTATACTCATACGGTCGAACCGTACGCGTACGGTCGGACCATACGCGTATGGTCGGACCGTACGAGTATACTCATACGGTCCGGACCGTACGCGTACGGTCCAAATACGCGTATGGTCTGGAACATATCCATATGTACGGATATCAAAACATCGTCTCCTTGTCTGACTCTGAAAACAAGTGAATAAACCTGCCACGACTTCAAAATAGTCCTTTGCACAATTTCCAAGACATTCTTTTAACATTGCTGGGAACTGCACCGTTCAATACATAAACAATTATTCGGCAACCAACTGTAAATCGCCACCAAAGAAACGCAGGGCAATGATTGTTTACTCTGACAGTGACAGCGATCATGAATGAATGACGTGACGTAACAATACTTGTGTGACGTAACTTAGGGGCGAAACAAGAAGGTCTAACGATTGTCAATTTTTTTAATAAATTAACCGTTTCATGTAAAGAAGCTGTACGGATTCCTATTTTTTAGGGGGTTATTTTTAAACTGGATAGTTATTGTTTATCCTAATTAATAGGGTATTTCCGGTCATTCGCTCCGATTGTCCATTCTATGCTGAAACTTAGAAACCATTCCGGTTGGTATTGTTAGTATATTTATTCATCTCCTTACACACATGTTGCGATGCACGCTATTATTTGATTTAGTTTACCATTCCATATTGTGTATACGTTCCACAACACGCACTAAAATTGCAGAATAATTCAAAGCTATTTTTGACATGCAAATGTAACAACATATGTGGCCCCCTTTAATTTGCGTGCTCATCTTTATAGAGATTTAGTAATGAAAATGCATTTTATAATAAAATTAACTATTCTTCCTGTTATTCTTTAATTTGATGGTATTTTGATTTTAACAACTTAACCAAATACAATGCTCACATGTATAAATAAATCAGTAACCAGCTTGTGTCAATGTCACCGGAAGACGACAAATTAGAAATGTCAAAGTCTATAGATGGTTATCCTTAGTATTTTTCAAGAAATAAATATATATCTATGAGTATGTTTATGTTTGTTTGCACCACGGTCTTGTATGAATACATACAAAACCAAATGAATGTAATAATGTGTTCGGCAATTACGCATGTGCGAATTAACATACATCTTGACTTTTATCGTGGTATTATTTATATAACCAACGAAGGACGTAATGTTAGATTTGAGTATGAGCGAATATGTGGAGGTTTTTTTATCCATTGTTTATACCTGAATTGCAGTTGGAATTGCAATAATCAAGAACCGGATGATTGAGATCCGACTAACCGACTTAAACCACCATGTGCTAATTTCTGACCCCACACGTTATATATCGTTGTCTTTTTATATTTAGTGATATGAGGTGAGAAGTAATTGTTAACTTTCTGACGGTGGAATTATTGGTTATCACAAAGCTGTCTTTTCATAATATTGATTTCGACCTACAGACTCCATAAAATGCATCTTGCTATAATTGTATAATTTTAATTTTAGATGTATACTAGGGAAAACAGATGGAGATGCAAAGAAACAAAACAGACGAAATGCGAGTGAATATGTAAATGGTACATTCACTAATGATTATGCAAATATTGGTAAGCCTTTTCCTAATTACCTTGCATAATTGGCGTCCGAATGCATATGACCAATACTATGAATGTCTGTTATATTCTTTGTCTCACTGACAGTCAACTCGTGTAATAATAGTTGTAACCTGTAATCTGGCATCATAAATCTGACAGTAATGGTTGTCTGATTTATTAGCAAGTTCATCACGAATGCATTAATACAAAGAAGTAAAATGCAAAACTGCTGATACAAATTTAGTAGTTGCAATTTAAAATATATTCTGATTGTAAGACACACTTTATTTAAACATTTATGTTAATAATGAATTGCCGGAGACCATGAGCCTAATAAAATGAATTGTGGTGTAAATGAAACCAATAGAGAATTGAGACTCCAAAAGTATGCACTATTACTGTCAATTCAGGTGGACAATTTGCGCTTAACTTTCTATTTCAGTATTTGATATTGTTCCAATGCTGATCATAAAACAAAACCATGATGCTTATCTGGTCTGGCTTCATTTAGGAATATGATATCTCAGTATTACCAATGTATTTTCATTATGCTAGTAGTGACAATAACAGTTATGTTGATGTTCGTTTGACATGTAATAATTTAATTACATTGGAATAAATGGACAAAAGACCCCCAAAAAGCATATATATAAAACAACAAAAGAAAACAAAAACAAAAATAAGAAAACAAAGAAAAAAGTACGACACTACGGGAACATTTACTACGATTAAGATCA
>MJUT01007291.1:20122-39451 GCA_002080005.1 Gigantidas platifrons
CTTTCACAAACAACGAGAGTTCGATGATCATGCATGTTCCGGTAGGATAGAGATCTCTTATCGCAGTCCCAGTAATTGCAACTATAGTGACGAAAATTTAGATTATCAAGTTATTATCGAAAATATATACGCAAACAGTTGGAATATTGTAATTCCGTGTAGATCAACAATTGCTGATAAAAACTTCACATTTTCTGTAGAAATGAATTACTCTTAAATTTCTCGTATTAATATTTTATATTGTGATTTATTGAAAAAATGTTGCCTTTTCATTGGACGCCAAGAAAGGAATAACAACTAGAGCCATATATATTCTACCTGGACAGAAATCGATAATGGAGCTGCAATGACGCGACTGATGTTGCTGTAATTAATAAAAATGCAGGAAAAAATACCACATCACCGAAATAATCGATACCCATACCACACAAGTACATGACCGTTCACGTTCCTGGTTTGATACAGGCACTTCGGTAAAAGGTGGCTGGGTTAAACTAGCCCATAAGCCCAAACATCTCATCTTACCATAATGATACGGTCAGACAAGTGTTGTCCACATTTGAACGATTTCTACAACCAAACAAATGACGTCCTCTACGGTAATGTAATGTTCAAAAGGGAATGAAAAGGATTGGTGTTTTAAGAATTAATAGCGATGCACCATTATATACTCTTTTCAACACTTGAATAATATTTAATATATTGTATATATAAACAAAATGAAAAACTAAAATACCACACGTATATCACAAAGAACAGACACTACTCAAACTTGTAATGTAAAAACTTCAAGCACTGAATACACATAGAAAAGTTAGATAATAACTTACAGTCCATACTTATAATTTACATTGTAAATAAACAAAATCAAAGCTGTATTAAAATTAATCCAATTAAAAGTAGGGTAAATTTAAAATCATGGGACAACACACATTACCCCCTTGATCTGACGATTTAAATTATAAACTATTCTATTTGGTTTTCAGTAATATGATACTGCTTTTTTAAAAGTGTAATTAATATATGTACAAATAATCAACAGTTATATTTATTTAAAAAACAAATTCACTACCTGCATTGTTAGAATTTCGTTTCCAACATACTCAGCTCTGCTAAATCCTTTATATATTTAAAATTAAAAAAAAAAACGATTTGTTTCCCTACAGATAACAAACAGTTTATCGAGATGTTCAATGATTTGAGGTGAGAGGTAATTATTTGCTTTGTTGATATTGGTGGACTTATTGAGCCCCGTTGTTTCATGCTCTTTTCATAGAAAGTTTTAACATTTTGTAGTTCAACTAATGTTGTCAAGTTTGTAATTTCTCTACTCGTCATTTCGGCACAGCGTGCATTCATATGTATTTTGATATTGTTGATCAGTATCTTTCGCATATCATTAAACATTTAATGATCAGCACACATCTGTAGATATGCAATATTTTTCCCTTTTGAATTAGGATAGATCCGTTTGCAATGAAGCAAGCGAGAACAAATTAGATAATATATAACAACTATCATCCACATCGCGGAAACACTGTGGAGGTATGTGGGTTTGAGCTCTGGGAACTTTCACCAGTATCCACTGTATTGTGTTCAACAAATATAAATAATTTATATATATATATTATATGCATACAGTGAATGATCGTTAACGGGAACCCAAGCATTTATTTGTATATCATAGATGACATGACACCTGCATATTATCCACATACAAATTCAATCAGGGTATATTTCATAACAGGTTTAAATGTACGGGTGTTACTTCAGTAATAGTATATATTTGAAATAGCACGCAGAGGAAGCGAGGCATAACGAAGTTAAATCTAATATTTACTATTTTGTACAACACCTACGTTTGTAATATGACATTAATTTCAAATTGAAGATAGATATAAAGGGGCATTAATCATATTATTTTGTTGTTTCCGTAATTAAGATGAGGAGTTCTTTGGTTTGTCTAGATCTCCAGGCTTCCTCTAATACCCTAATTTTTTGTGATGTTTTCTTACAATTTTAATGTTATCGAAATAAGATTAGAATATTTATTGTCAACTAGAAAAACTAATTTTCTGCAATTGATTTGCCTACTATTTGTTCCACTAATGCGTTGCTTCATAGCAGGTTATATACTCGTGTTGAATGTATACAAATGTAAACATAATCGAAGCATAATAGCATATATAATCTCCTCGTCCATATGCATCAACATGTTTTTACTTCATTATTTTGGTGAATTTGTGATATCTAATCATTTACGCGTAAAAAAACCTTCATGTTTCTGGTTCTGCATTTTTAAATATATTGGGTATATTTAGATAATTTTACAAATATACCTATATACGAACGAAAAGTTAACCCAACAGTGTTACAATTAGATATTTGGTCTAACAGAGTTTCGTTATCCTTCTACGAAAATTGAACTCGCAACATTGACACACTGCATAACCAATCACCTAGCATTGGGTCCAGTGCCTTAGATCACTCGGCCAAATCCGATATTTAAAAATATTGGTCCAATAGTCGAAATGTTACCTTATCTCTTAAGGCGAATTTAGGGATAGACATAAGACATGTGTTTCCGAGTGTGTCGATGGTACATATATATTTATTATTTCAATTTGACAGCAATCTAGCTCAGCAATTGTAATATACTGCATATGCTAACAAAAATATCATCATACAGTCAAAGGAAATAAAGTATATAATACAAACGTCTAAGCTATTGACAACCACAAGCATACAATATATAGCCCACCAATACATTTCAATATTATACTAGATTTGCATTGCATATATTTTATAGACATATTATGTATACTATAAAAAGTGAATACATAACTATATTTTGTTGAAATTTACAATTACTTATGCTTAAATATTTCCAAAACCCGTTAATTAGAATATCTTGAAAAACAAATCCATATAATATTGTATGATGTCTTGATGTCTTCTCAAAGTTTGTGATTTTTGTCTGAGGAGTAAACGTTGCATTAGATTCACAAGAACTGGAAAATACACATGTACTTGTACACACAACTGCATATTATTTCTGTTGGTATTATTAACTGATGTTATACGTGAACAAATTATAAAATCCACATACTCCTTGTTATTCATTTCTGTATTATTTACAATGATTCCTATTCTGATCATTAAAATATCTGTTTATGCATGGCAAATGTATAGATTTGCAACCAATATGCCTGTTAAAATAACAATTCAATCATCAACAAAAGTTACTTTATATTTTTGGCTTGGTATTTTACGCATTAAGAAGAGTTTGATGATACCAAACGGATAATCAGAATCCGTAAATCGAGAAAGGACAGATGACACAATGTCTAAAAAGGACAACAGGACAAACAACGATCTAGAAAACACTGTGCATCAAACTAAAGATCGAGTAACACAAATCCTCCTCCACTAGTGACACCCGTCGTGTTAACCTAGTTACAAACCCGTTGATAAATCATGAATTAGGAAAGGACAGGGTAGTGTTTTACAACAAGTGGAACATATCCATGGTCATTTGTGAGACAGATGTTCCATAACGATTTACTCGGTTATGGCTATGAACCTAGAATTTCTAAGTGATGACTTCAACTTCAGCGACAGAAACCCGTGGTTCAGCAGCTTCATTGATAGCATTAACCCGCTATCAAAAATGTCCTGATAGGAACCACGAGCTCTGGAATATCGAATTAACTAAATATATAGACTCCATAGAGAGCTGCTGCTGGAATGCTGCTTTATATCAATTGAAAGTTCACAAGAGGAACTATCTTTTGTCGTGAAGGTTCGTACTTACCTCACTGTCAATTTCAAGATGTAGGTCTTACATCAATGTTCGTGCTCTCAAATCTAAGTATTTTAATTACTGGCTATGTTTAATTGATTTGAGTACATATAACTATAAATAATACACATGTTTGGAAGAGGACAATCCAAGGAGTACCGTTGCCCTGTTCATCGACTCTGGAATTTAGTACATTATTTACCTACTTGTGTTATATAGTTATTCAGATTATGAGCTTGTCCTCTCTCCCTTCCTGATATGTCGGATAAAAATATATAACACAAACACGATTAGATCACGATTCCATTGCTCTTTGTGATAAAGTTAGAGCTGAGTTATAATTGGTCAGCAACGTTCTATCAATGCCTTCATCAATATACGGGTACAAAGAATGCATACTATCTTTGACATGTTCTGTTCTAAAATGCACGGTCATCCAATGCTTAGACAATTTCTTCCATGGTACTTAATCAATCATCCGTTAATAACTTCCTGATTCTGGTGGACTGGTAATACATTGTGTAAATTTTGATAAGTTTACATATATACTTTGAACTAGGGATATCATGTATAGTATTATTAAACAGTGAATAAATACTTTCACGTAATAGGTAAGCTGATGACAAAAAAATATATCTAGCTAACTGTCTGATTTAAACTTATTTTATTGCTCATAATAACAACAAATGGATCAGACACAAGTTTTACAACTTAGAAATGTCTTCTCCTCTAGTTACATCAATTTACTTATAATCAGAACAGTATTAAATACATAATAAAATATGTGTTGGGAATATGGAGACGAAGGGGGAAAAAAATCAGCGAAAGAAGAAATAAAAAGAAAAACATACAATAGAACGGAAAAAAGCAAATTTCAAAAGTCAATGCAACATACTGTGTGCTAAGGTATAATATATTGCAAATCGAGCACACCTCAAAGACAGTTCTTAAACACGTGGTGTATGAGCATTGCATACTGGAATCATGTTACGATTAACATATAGTTTATATGTTGGGATTTACTTAATTCATGAGGATCGTGCATAGGTAAGTAGAATTTGAACTGAATAACACATGCATATTTCATCGACTTGAGACACGTCAATCAATCAATACACCAAGTGCAACCAGGAAAAGAATATACATACATGTAGAAGTACACAATGTTGACAAGTGTCAATAATATTATGCATGTTGACTTGTTTGTTTAAGAGAAACGCCGTGTATCTTTTATGTATTTTTGTACACGTGAAAATATAAACGTGTTAATTTCTACAGACAGGTTATCATTTCCAAATAACAAAATATCGATATTTACCGGTAGACCTCCCATATTAAGGATACTTAATAAAATGAGCATGTTATTTCTAAGTAAATTTAATTTATTACAATATAATAGAAAATGCTCGGAACATTCGTTTTTATATCCACATGAACAAGAAGCACTAGAGACTAAATTCGATTTAAATAAGTCGCTGTTCAGAGAACTACATTTATTTCTAAGTCTAACATGCAGTACAATAAGATATCTATCTCCACAAGAAAAGTAAGAAGGTACTGTTTTCGATTGAAAATATTTTTGTTGCAATTTGGATTTAAAAGACGGAATTGTCGGCAGCTGACGAAGGTTCAGATCTAGAGTGTTCCATAATTTAATCGTACTTGGAAAATAAGACTGTTGATATGTAGATAATCGGTATAATGGTAATGAAATATTTAGTATGTTCCTTAAATTATAATTATTAGTGTCAGCGACTGTAGGTGGTACCAATTCTGTTAAATAATCATGCACTTGGCCGTTAACAATTTTATGAATAGGACCAATTTTCGTACCACCCTTCTAGTTTTCAACTTTTCCCACCCCGTCTCGACATAAATATAATTTATACTGGCAAACGATGGTAATCCCGTAACAATACGCGCAGCTTCAAGTTGTACTTTTTCTAATCTGTCCGAATTTATTTGTCCACAATTATCCCACACTTCAGATGCATATTCCAATACAAGTCTAATAAATGTTAAGTACATTTTTTCTAAGTATCTTCTGTTAAGACGGTATTTCAATTTTCTCAGTACATTAAGTTGTTTCGAAGCTGATTCAATTAATTTGTCTATGTGCTTAGTCCACTTACAGTCACTGCTGAATACAATCCCTAAATGTTTGTGTGTATGCACTGGATCAATAGTTGTTTGATCAAATTTAAATGTTAAATTACATTCAACGCCATTGACATTAAAAATAATAATTTCAGTTTTGGTGGGATTAAGCTTTAATAACCACCTGTTTGACCATTTTTTCAGGTGATTCAGATCTGTATTAATCATATTCACTAGTGTGCATTCATCTTGTGCTATATCTCCAATAGACGTGTCATTAGCAAAAAGACGACCTAGACCTACTATCTCATCAGTAATATCGTTTATGAAAATCAGGAACAATAAAGGGCCCAATACTGACCCCTGATGCACACCCGCATGCAAATGACCAATCACAGATAAAGCATTTTTTATCATAACTCTTTGAGTACGGTTAGAAAGATAACTTGTTAACCAACAAAACAGATCCCCTTTAATACCATATTTGCCAAGTTTATATAAAAGTGCTTTTACCCAAACTGTATCAAATGCTTTGCTTATATCAGCAAATGTAACACTATTCACTTGTTTTGCCTCTAATGCAAGTAATATTCTATGATACAACTCTATTAGTTGATGACTTGTAGAGTGACCTGGAATAAATCCCGACTGGAACTTGTATAATAGTTTATTTTCAAGTAGGTGATTAAACACATGCTTGAAAATAATTTTTTCTAGCACTTTACTTACACAAGAAAGTAAAGAAATGGGTCTATAGTTAGACGGTAAAGATTTGTCCCCATTTTTAAGGAGAGGGATTACATGGCCGATTTTCCAGTCCGATGGAAATACTTTTTCACGTAGGGATTTATTAAATAAACTACACAATGGTTTCGAAATCTCATCCTTTACAGACACTAACATCATATTACTAATTATATCGGGACCAACATCTTTATTAGCATTATGAGTACATAACATATCGATTACTTCTTGTTCAGTAACGATAACTTCGGATAAAATATGTTCACATCTGTCATGAAAATCTGGCAAGACAGCATCATCGTCGTTCAACTTGGTAATCGAGCACACATATTTCTTCAAAACATTGTATTTCTGAGTGGCATCATATGCCAAATTAAAATTATTGAATGGATCATGGAGTGGAGGTAGCTCATTCGTAGAGCGGTCATTTTTTAGTAACATGTGAATTGTTTTCCAATACATTTTACTGTTTTGAGATCATCAAGATGTTCATTAATATTATCGTAAAACCGTTGTTTCGCCTGTTTCTTTAAGTTATTAAATTTGTTTCTTTGTGTTTAAAAATTTGTTCCGGCGGTTTCCGTTTTCGTCCTAAAAAATATTTTCCGTAGTCTGTCGCGCTTGCGCGATTCACGCCGTAAATCCGAATCGAACCAAACTTTATCATCATTACGAATGGTTACCTCCCTTGTAGGAATGCACGTTTTTGCTATATTAAGAAATATGTTAGTAAAGTTTGAAAATGTCGTGTTAATATCAACTTCTGCGTCAATCACGTTTTCCCAATCTATTTCAGTTATTTTGTTTTTCATAAGTAAATAGTCCCACCTCTTATAATCCCAGATGGTACGCTGAAAGCTTTTCCTGTTACAATAGCCACAGTCTATACTGACATAAATGCCGTCATGCTCACTTATTTCCCTGTCAATAGGTATTGTATCACAATCAATAGCCGGTATTGAATCGGTAATTCAAATTGGGTCCAATAGAGACGTCTTACCTGATCGTGCGTCGAAATGTGTAGGTTTATTTATGATATTAACTAATCGGTTGATGACAAGAATGTCATTAACGTTACGAGGAAGATTATCAAGAAATTTTTTGTTCATATCTCCCAAACAGATAATATTATTATTCTCATCATATGCCTGCTTAAGCATATGCTCAAAATATTGCCAGTAATAAATATGAGATTGTCTCTCAGATCTGTAATTTATATCTATTAAAATATTATGTAATTTTGTCTTCAGCTCGTACCAAATACTTTCAACATGTTCATGTTCTAAATCCAACCTCCTAGTCAAAGTTACACAACTGTTATGATACGTAATGATTCCACCCCCTCTTGGATCCCTTTTTTTCCTACTTGGTGTTTCAAAACCCCCGATAATAATATCGCTGTCTAATACTTGATTATATAGATGGGTCTCAGTAAAAAATACAATATCGAACTCATCGATAATATCAGCTATATAATTTAGTTTATTTCTGAGACTTCTAATGTTGCAATGGAAGATGGACAATATATTTTCATTCGCAATATTGGATGTGCCTCCTGGGCCAGGGTTTATTTCAACATCGCCAGATAATAACAATAAACTGATGAGAAGCAAGTTAAATGAGATAACAGAGTATGTAGATCTGAACCTGATCAATGCAGTCCTGCATAAAGCATGTACATATAATACTAACCAATGTAATATGTCATATAAATTGAAAGATATAATACATTTAACTTTTCCACAAGCCATACCTATTTTATGATAAAACAACCCAATTACAATTCTATGTGCTACAATAGCATTACCCATTATCAAAAATAAACAGCATTACATAAGAAAAAATGGGTTTCTTTGTTAGTACATCTAGACAACAGTCATAATACAGGAAAATATGGAAATCAACTTCAAATGGTCGCACTGTAATTATCGAGTGAAAAACATAATGGAAAGAAAATACAGGTATATACAATATGCAAAGGAAACTTTTTCCATTGATCTTGTATGAATGGAATTTTAGGTAAGCAAAAACAGGGAAATTGCTAAGTAATTCAAATTATTCATATTGTTTGATCTAAATTCACTAGATCACCTTCATTTAAAAGGAAGAGAAATTACATATACAGACACATATACACATATATATACATACACATATACAAGAGAAAAAAAAAAGATATATGCAAAAATAATATCTATACATTATACATATACGTATAGATTCATACAAACACAACTTCACAGACAAACATATTGTACAATAGGACGAATTGTATATATATATATTTTTTTTTAAACCATCAGGGTTTACTGTTTACCGTTTGATTACATTGTTACGGAGGCGGTCGGTCAACCGTGAATTTCAATTTCAATGCCTTGAAGTGAATCGAGTTCACATTGAATGCAAATTGTGCTGTTGATAACATTGCATTTAATGTTTCTTTTTTGTTTTTGTTTTTGTTTTTTTATGGGACATTACATGACTGAACAATTTGTCAAATCGTGCACATTTTCCAGTTTCAACTTCGCCGTTGATAACATTGTATTTAGTGTTTTTACACTGGGTGAAGTGGATTTAAATGACCAATACAACATTGAATGTACAATAGTTTGATTGTTTATAAACATATGGTAAACGTGACTGTATTTATATACATATACACGTGGTTGCGTTATTTACTTGTAACAAAATGAATAATATCTACTAAAGAAGTAAATATATATACATGTAGCTATAGGTCGGATAGCTGTAGCATCAATGACCTCGGGTATGTGCTAACAGCTATTCGACCTATATCGCTAAATAAAATATTCAGTAGACACAGGTTTTTTTTTTTTAATAATTAGTTGGCCTTGGGTATATGCTAATAGCTATCGCTAAATAGAATATTCAGTAGATAAATGTCTTTTTTTTTAGACAATTAGTAGGCTAGTCAGAGCATGATATATACGGTGGATTTAAATGACCAATACAAACTATTACATATATATAGTGTATTTGAATTGTTATATTTGGATAACAACACAATAATGAGTGTGTAATGTTTGTAAACCTGCGGTATATTTATATACAAATGCACGTGGTCTAGTTATTTATGTTTCAGTTGTATTTAATCCCTCTCTTTGTTTGATTTTGTGGCAAATCTAAAGTATATGTAGGCGAATTAATATATATTTGTATACAAAAACTTGTAGGTAGAACAATTTATTTGCGCAGTGAAGCATGATGATCGGGGTGTATTTAAATGACCAATACAAAATGTAATGTATTTAAATAACAATACACTATTGCCATGATTGCGTGAATACTGTTTGTAAGCATGCGTATATATTTATAAACAAATGCACGTGGTCGAGTAGTGTATGTAAAGAAAGGACAAAATGGGTAACAAAGTAAATAAGAAAATTGGTGATTATGACAAATTACAAGTAATGCATAGTGTTCACATTATGAGTTCAAATATAAAACAGCAGTCGTCATTTCAATTTAATTTAGAGGACCAAGAGCAAGTCTGTCAACATCTTGTAGGTTGCTAGCAACTTTAGTACCCGAATGTTCGCTCTTCTTCACAATGATGGAACCATCATGAGTCCAGTAGGAGTGAACTGTGTTGTTTATTCAATGTGTATTCAAACGTATTAACATGTCATATCTGTGTTTGGTGAGGTTTTCACATATAAACATTTCGTTCTTTTTTCCTTTGAGTTTCTTCTTATTAATGAAGACCATTGCTCGTTGTCAATAGGTGAAGAACCTGACAATAATTGAGATTTTACCATCTCTAGATTGACCTAGTGGGTGCGATCTGCCTATGTCATTAAGGTTGAGCTTAACACCTAGCTGATTTTTACAGATTTGGAGGACAATAGAGTCAGTATCAATGGGTTGGATAATGTCGCCATTACTACTAGCTGGAAGTCTGACATTGTTGAATCTCAGACTTGTTCGTCTACTGTATTGTTCCTGTTCTTCAACCCTTTCCTCGACTTTGTCCAACTTGTCTTGTAATGTTTGAATAATTGTGTTTTGTTTGTCAATTGTACGTCATGCGATAGTTACAGAAACTGCTACATATCAGGTTTCTCTCACGTATAGTGGATATTTCATCGTGGACAATACCTGTGTTCCAATCGGGATACAAAGTCAGTAAATAACAAAGGGGACACTCAGGAGATAACTGTACAATTTGATCATTTAATATAGATTAATGTGATTTGTTTGCAGGATATTAATGCAGTGTCTTAAAATATATAGTTTATTTTTACGAGGCCTAGGATAAAGGCGAGGTTCACCGGGCCTGTTGTGTGAACATGCATCTCAACTGAGTGGTGATGCACTTTTTTTAAGCAACTGGCAAGATTTGATGGAAAGTATTGTACCAAGACACTGTGTATGTAATAAAATTATCTAACATTTCAATAAAAATAAATTTTATACAAATATCAAGGGTCGAATTAAATGAAACAATTACAGTCATCTCTGGTTTTCAATGAAGTTTGTGTTTGTGTAGCTACATCTTCGGCTTAATTTCTGTATATATTTCCTCAAACTGTCTTACTTATTGATACGGAATGTTTGTTGTATACTTGCGAATGGATCAAGTTAAATTAGCTCCCCCTACCACACTCCTTTTCCTTGATAAAAAGCGGCAATTTTATTGGACGAATAAAGCTCACCTTCTGCTGAATCAGTATCGGAAAATGAAGCGCTATTAAAAACTTAATTTTAATAAGATTTGAAATGTCGTCCACGCTGTCATATTGTGTTTTCAGTAACTTATTTGATTTGCCATTGCTACACATCGATCGGCACTTTAAGTCGTTCAAAAGATGTAATAGATAAAACAAAATATATATTATTTGTTATTTTATTATCAATATATAAGTCACATAAAGGGTTTCGGGTCAGATCGCAGGAATTTCATCAACATTTAGAATAACCTTTTTTACATGTACCAATTAGTTAAATCCCATTTTATTGCTTGGAATTTATATGTTTGCTTTCTTACTTTTAACAACTGCACGGTGATTTTTGTATCATGTTCGGAGGTATGTCTTATAAATTTTGGAATTGCTCCGAATAATTAACTGCGTGGAATGAAAATAAATATCTTGTTTTGGATCCGTTAAATACTATCAAAACAATTTACGCGAACATTGTGTATTTAACAATAGAGTTACACGATTTTGAAGATAACAGTTCATAATGTTGAACGTGGCATTTTGCTTAATTTTATTTTTGTGTTTTGTATGAATGTTTTGATTTTTTTTTATTATGCAGGTGGTGACAAGCTAGATCAAAATGAAAATATTAGATGTAGTGGTATTACTGCTTTCTGTTGTCAATGCGCAGAGTAAGTATGTATATACATGTCGTATGAAATAGATCACATGACAATAAGTATAGAAACATATTTAGTCTAATAAGATTACATAGTCCAATTTGGAAAGTATGTAGTAGTAAAAACAAATCACAATCTAGATACACAATATACTACCTGCGAAATGCAGACTCGACAGGAAAATAAAATTTAAAGAAGAGAACTGGACAACACAACATGATCGTCTTCCGTAAAGAGGCAATTGTTAATGCAGTATTTTGAAGACGTCGATGAAAGGTATTTCAGTACGATCATGTAGCGCAAACTACAAAATGTAGTGTTCAAATAATCGGCTCCCGTATGAAACCCATCCGTGGTTAAACTGTCTCCTTCGCACAACGAAACCATTCTCGAACTAGATTGGACCGTTGTGTAATTGTTGTAATATGCTATTTTTGGAGTATCTTATGCATGCAGTTCGACCAAATACTATAATGGTAAACTGATTTAAAAATACAAAGTATATATCATCGATCATAGTTGAATCGTCCTCTTGAGCGGACGGCGTCAACATCGTATATTTCGTTCATTGTCTGGACTCATCTACCACTGTTTCAGAATAGTGTCTCTTCTCTGCATCAACCTTATTGCATCCGTAAGTATGTGAGAACAGAATAGTGTTTTCATCAATCGAAAATCGAAAAAGGACTTCTATTTATTCATGAATCGCAAATAATTCATTGCATTCTTTCCAGAAATTTTGCAAAGTCAATTTAAGTTAAATTTTCTAAATACATATGTCTATTGAATGAAATGTGGCAGCGTTCTTTGTTGGGGTTTTTTCTTTGTTGCAGAGGTAGAAACATGTAATATATGTATAATATATTGGAGGTGTTTTACTTGAAATATTGAATAACATTTTTAGAAGAATTATCAGAAGAAGAACGAAATGGTTCACAGAGTTCAGATTTTTACTATAACAAATATATGACAGCAGACTTAGCTATCAGTGGTACTCCTAGTGATACATTTATCAATTCAGCATGTTCTATAACATTGCCTAATATCTATTATACTGCATGGTGGATGTTTACATTTCCTGTAGATACTGTATTTATCACAAATGTCAAGAGAAATTACCGATCAGAAAGTAAGTGTTCAAATCAATTAATTTGACTTTTCTAATTGACCTGCACCTTTTAATATCATACAATATTTTGCACTGTATCGAAAAACTTGTTTACATTAAATTGATAAAAGTATAAGGTAACTTAATGCGTTGATCATCAAGTGTTGACTGGTGGACGAGTTAGGAAAAACGTTTGTATTCATGTGCATCATACGTGCGTATTATTTGTATATTAATGTTATGGTATATAGACAGGAGAGATGGTTGCAAATAACAGTGCATAAAGTATTTGCTTGGATGTAAAGCTTTCTCTTTCTTTTTATTATTATCCTTGTTTTGTTGCGAATGATTTATTTTCGATATTCGAAATATAAACATAGTTGTATTTTTAATTACGCAGATCTGACACTTTTATGTCCGTAATAAAGATGTATTTGCACAATCAACTACATGTACTTCTAATTCGCTTCAGGCGTGAATTGTGCACCTACAGTGTATGTCAAATACGAATCTGTGTTTGAAACAGATGCATAGAAAACAAAATTGAGAGCAAATTCGAAACGCAAGGTGATCTTTTCAATAGTAATGCCTTTTGCATTGTGACGTCATTCACTGTACTAAACGTTGTGTTTTCACTGGGTGAGATACTGACTGCATTTTCATTTGGAAATATAAGTATTCCATAAAATATATGTACTAATATGTATTTATTGTTTTTGCAGCGGCATATTGTTTTGCAGGATATTCCTTGTATGTTAGTAACTCAAGTATATCAAAGACTGATGGTCATCTCTGTTATCACCACGAACGACCAGAAATGGTATCCGCATATCAGGATCGTAATTGTAATCACTTAGGACAGTATGTTATAATTTATAATGAGAGAAGTAAAACAGTAAACTACCCTGGTATAAACAATGCTCACGCAATATTAGAACTATTTATCAGTTGTTTTCAAATATGGAAAGTAAGTTATAGTTACCTGGCCATTGGAATCTAAGATTGATAACATAGTTTGATAAATGTCAATGTAGTTATTGTGCTAAGTATAAATGTTAGAGAAAACTAAAAGGCCGATCAGTTATTGACATTTCAGAGACAGCGTCAACATTGGGTACACGACAGAGAAAACAGAAACAACATAATATAGAAATATGAATTTGTAATTCAAAAACTTCAAGCACTGAATGCATATAGACAAGTTAGATTATAATTTACATTCAATACTTATAATTTGCATTGTAAATAAACAAAATCAAAACTGTATTAAAATTAAACCAAGTAGGGTAAATTTAAATTCATGGGACAACACACAACATTCCATTCATCTGACGATTTAAAATATAAACGAGTCTATTTGGTTTTCAGTAATATGATACTGTTTTTAAAAGCATAATTAATATATGTACAAATAATCAACAGCTATATTTATTTAAAAATATGTTCTCTACCTACATTGATAAAATTTCGTTTCTAACACACCCATCCCTGATAAATACTTTAAATATATGAAATGAAAAAAAAATGTTTTTCTAAGGATAACAAACTGTTTTTCGACATGTTCAATGATTTGAGGTGAGAGGTAATTCTTCGTTTTGTTGATATTGGTGGAATTGTTGAGCTCCGTTGTTTACATACTCTTTTTAAAGAAGGTTTTAGCATGTCGTACTTCAACCAATATTGTCAAGTTTGCAATTTCGCTACTCGTCATTTCGGCAGAGCATACATGCATATGTATTTTGATATTGTTGATCAGTATTTTTCGCATATCATTAAGCATATAATGATCAAAAGATATCTGCATATATGCAATATTTTTCTCTTTTGAATTAGGAAAGATCCGTTTGCAATGCAGCAAACGGGAACAAATCAAATAATATATAACAACTATCCTCTACACCGGGGAAACACTGTGTAGGTCTGTGGGTTTGAGCACTGAGAACTTTCAGCAGTATCCACTGTATTGTGTTCAACAAATATAAATAGTTTATATATATATATATATATATATATATATGTATATTCAGTGTATGATCGTTGCCTTTAACCCAAACATGTATTTGTATATCATAGATGACATAATACCTGCATATTATCCTCATACAAATTCAATCAGGGTACAATTCATAACAGGATTAAATGTACGGATGCTACTTCAATAATATTAAATTCTCCCTCTTGACATCGTCCGAATTTAAATTATTTCTATTCTCTTCAAATTGGCTAAATTAGAGACAAATCAGTATATATATGATTGTTTGCTCGAAAGTAATTTCATATTTTTTATGCGAATGCAAAATTTTATTAATTAACAATAGTCATACAAATAATATTTTAAATTATTACATAACTCAAACATTGTCAAAGTAATCAATGCAGGACTTCAACATCTCCTCTTTCTCCAAGTCACTGTGAGCAATCTCGATACAATATCGTATAAACGCCCAATTTTATAGCCCCATTTTATTAACCGCCAACGCTTATCCCGTGCAACTACATGTAATACCATACAAATGATACATAACAAACAGACCCATCATAAACTGACAAACGAACAGACCGCATTAAAAAAGGAAAACCCCAATAGACATGAATAGAAATACATTTAAAGTATCCCTCTTGACATCGTCCGAATTTAAATTATTTCCCTCCCAGTAACTTCGATGAACAAAGGAGGAATCGAATTATATGCCAATATTCAAGGAAACAGCCATTTGAGATTCTAAATTATCTTTGATGTAAACATCCTTAGACCTATCTGTGACCCAACGACCATGCATTTTCAATAATTTATCCGAAACACCATGATTAGCTCCTGATGATTTCCATAGCTCTGGTATATGATAGCGGAACAGTCCTTGTACAAAGTTTGTGTACAACTTTAGACTTAAAAAAAGAAAGTGACCTAAATATGTATTCATCAGAATTGTGTTTTAAATCAACCAACTCACTATACCTCTTCAACCAGAAAACTGCGCACAAATCATTATCAGTCTTGGCCATAATGACTGAACTTCCTCTCCTATGCATGTCTGTCTTGCTTTTTTGAATGGTAATCTTGGCATGTGTATCCTGAAATTCTATATTGTTCATTTTACTATTAGAGAACTCACTATATCTCAAAAACCCAGAAAATGCAAACAAAAATAAAACACAAATTCTCAATTTACTAACATCATTGCTATCTCCAAAAAATTCGGGTGTAATGGGATCTTTTTTTTACAAACGGATTTAATCAACAACCTCTTACCACTTTCAAGAATAAGAGATAAAAGTTTATTTGAACAAGGATTATTTTCAAAATAAAAATCATGATACCACTTTATTGCATAAAAACTGGAATCCAAAATTGCGACACTGATTCATTGTTAAATAAGTCCACCAATGTATATAGAAACAGTTGCAGAAGTGACCGGCAAGTATTGAAGCGAACAAGATTTACACCACCGCTCAAATTTCTTAAAATAACACTTGTATTTCTTTAACGTGGAATCCGACTTAGAAGATTGAACAAACGATGGCAAATGGTTTACTATAGTGGGAAATCTTGAATCATTGGCATAACCATCAAATTGTTTCCATTGACCAATTGAAACTGTAAAATACAAAAAGGAATAATGAATATCATTGTAACTAAAACAATATACATGCATTTACAAATGTAATAGCAATTTAACAAATATACATTGCGGCATTCAACCATCGCAGTAAAGTAATCAACATAAATAATCTGCGGCATAACACCTCGCAGTATGCAAATAGTTCATATTCAATAAATCACTCTCGCATACATATCATATCAATGCACATTCAAGAAAAGTCTATCAATAATACAAGCACATTGCTTCTAAACGGTTTATGTACAAATAAACTGTTTTCTTGTGAACCGTCAACAACAAAGATCATAGGATGCGTGAACTCTCTAACATCTATAACAAATTTCTAAAGGTGTTCTGTAAAATCATCAACAATTATAGGATAAATTAAGGCCGGCTTCCATTTTGCTATAACTAGAGTGTCTTTAGCTTTACACAATTGCATATTTATTAAACATCTACTAACTAAATATATAGGCGGTACTAACCAATTGTTATGAACGGCCCAATCATAAGCAAATGCGTCGACCCCAGAAGATTCAGGTTTAAAATATTTTGAGTTAAACACAGTAACTTTTCTATTGTTATTATCGACAAAACGATCACAAGTGTAAGGTCCCCATAATACATTGATATAATCAAAAACATTTTTACAGACCAAAATCGAACAACTTCCTTAGATAGTTCGCATAGCTGTTAGTATCTCTTGGAATCCATTCCATTTCTAAAACAATATTGTTAGATACACACATATGAAAAATATGTAATGCAATATCTTGTAGCTCTTGTTTCATGCTACCTTTGTTAACAATACTAACCACATTTTGATTATCTGTATATATTTTTACAAATTTACCCGATAAATCATTTGTGAGAGACTGAATATTATTTGCAACAGTTTTTAATTCTCTCCATTTGGAACTTTTGTCTCTATCCTGTTTTCCCACATGAAATTCACAATTTTATTGTCTCCTACAGTAAAACAAGCTCCTGCAAACTGACTTGCATCAGTAAAAATAACACGTTGTGGTTGTCTATACATTGGAACAGTACTTTTAAAATATAGGAAATTACAATCAAAATACCAAAATTGTAATTCTCTAAAAATATCTTCGTTCATAATGATATTTTCATCCCATGCATTTTTACAACAAATTGACATCTGTAAATGTTTGGTCATTATCTGACAGATGTTCCGCAATGAAGAAATCATTGAAATAATTTTTCCACAAATTTTGGCTAAATGTCTACATGTTAATTGCGTGTAACCATCAACTGTATAAGAAATTGAATTTTTTTAAATAACAAACTTACTATCTGGTATTTCTAATGTAGAATTGTCTAAATTCCACACAAAACCTTACCAATCTAACAATTGTGTTGGTTTCCATACACTTTTTTTCAGTATTTACAATAAAACCTGAACTTTCAGATTTTTTCATTCTTCAATGTTGGTGAGGTATTGTAGTTTATGAGCAACTATTAGAATATACAAACTGGGGTTTGGTGGATAGCTGATTATATTATCGTTCAAATGAATACAAGTTATTAATATTTTATGAAGATCAGTAATCGTTGGAGGCAAAAAATCTATCCCTACCCCTGATGAAATTGCGTAAAAACGAGATTTTTCGCCTTTTGTTTTCAATAGACAAAATATTACACAACTTTGATGATATTTTTATAATGGATTTATTAAAACTATTGCATTTATCGAAAATTAAACCCATTACATCATCAAAAGACATGTTTTGTAGTGTAGATTGCAGAAAAATGGAATATTATAACTTTTGCCGATTTTAGCTCTATTCAGCCCAAAGCGTGTAATATCTTTTTCATAATATAAATTGACAACCAAATTATACATCTGTCGTGTGAAATTATGTCATGGAGACATTTTAAAATAAAATTTGTTCTAGTACCACCCTGTATAGGACTTCTAGCGACAAAATATTACCCCTTACCCTGCCGAAAATCGCATAATATTTTCTCATCAGTATTAGTCTGTGGGCTAGCATAACCCCCCGTACACCCCCACCTTCCATGTTAACATATTGTTTTAAGTCCTCCTATATATCCTCTTGACGAAAAAACATGTTAGCATTGCAAATTTTGGGACGAACTTGCCGTTTGAGGCTAATATTTACACCCTGTCGCAGCTTTTTGAGGATTTTTGATTTCTTTCAATTTTTGTCTTTGCGAGCATTAAATGTATACTAAAGAGTCTTGAAAGTATAACAATATGGTATCAAATGAAAGCTTATAGTATTAACTTTCAATTGAATACAAGATATATACACTTTGTAGCTACTAAATTTTGTCAGACGTGAAAAACCTACCCCTCCCCCTTCCTGAAATGACATAAAAAGACATTTTTTCCCTTAAAAGTTTAGATAAAAAAATATTTCGTACTAAACTACGATCTTTTTTATGCTAAACCAAACAAATATATCACATTTAATAAATCAAGCACTAGTAATCCTTTATGAAGTGATTTTTGTGGCCAAAATACTTGAAAAATGGGATATTTTCAATTTTGCAGATTTTCACAGGATTCTGCTTATATCTTAATTTTACTAATAAAATAAAGGATACCGTATCATAATGACGGTTGATTTTTGTATCTGGGTACTATAACAAT
>MJUT01007291.1:48689-71715 GCA_002080005.1 Gigantidas platifrons
CAGGTGGCGATAAGCCAGAACAAAATGAAAATATTAGATCTAGTGATATTACTGCTTTCTGTTGGCAATGCGCAAAGTAAGTATGTATATATGCGTGTCGCATACAATAGTTCAAATGACAATATGCATAGGACATTATTTAGTTTAATAAGATTATATAGTTTTATATAATTTGGGAAAGTGTGGAACAGTACAAACAAATGACAATCTAGATGCACAATATACAACCAGCGAAATGCAAACTCGACAGGAAAATAAAATAAAAAAAAGAGAACTGAACACAACCGGTAGCATGGTTTTATATGGAAACTAAAGGGAAATAAAAAAAGTTATTTTATCTAGCTCTACGAATGAAGAGATAAGTTTGTACCGAATAATGCATGGGAAACATAGATTAAAAGAAATTAGTGGTATTCGAATGAGACCAAATAAATAGGTAATCAGTTTAGTGAAATTTAATATCAATAATAAGATAGTAATATTTAAATATGTAATGAAAAATAAGATATATAATATATGACATGTTTCATTGTTGAACATACCAGCTTTACCAGAAGTTTGCTTAAATGTTAAGCAAAGAAACAACACTTCTATGAGTCTACTTTAGTTGTAATGGTATAGTCTCTAGAAATGAGATTTGTCAATGATTTTACAGGAATAGATGATATGAAATATGCACAAAAGGTGTCTCAAAAATCTTCCTTTATCGTTTACCCACAACATTCTGGACAATCTGATCAGAATTGTTACTTGCTTCCTAGTATTAGTCCCAATTTCCACAATCATCGACATGATGTCATTTATTTGTACTGGAATTGTGTTAAACAAGAGTCTCACAATCGAATTCATGCAGTGGTTGACTTCAAGCTAGATTTCAGTTTCTGAAAAAAACACAATCTCCGATTGTTGCCATCTTTGATTTCTCATCTACACAGAAGATTAAAACTTTGATAAGAACCAACAAATTTTAGCCAGTGAATAAGTAAATGAGCGAATGAGAACATTTGTCATATTTGTAATGCAGATGCATCTACCGAGGTATGATGATACATCGGTCTATTGTTTCACGTTATTTATTTTTCATCGAAATTATCACTTCCTAAATCATTTAATTATTATTAGATCTAGTGTTTTCTTCTCTCCGGCATATGTAACCGTAACCGATTTTAGCTATCCTGATCATATCCTGTCGTTATCTTGCTCTCAAAGACGTTTGAATGATTTTTGCTTTCAAATATTTTGGCGTTGAGCGGACCAAGTGAAGGCTATTGCTAAATAGCTACGTTTTTATTAATATCACTTTGGTCGATACCTCTTCTGATTGAGGGTATCTTTCGCGCAGTAGTTTGTCCACCGTCACTAACTTGTTTTTATTATATATATATTTTTATCGAAATTTACATTTCCTAAATCATAATTATATTTATTATTAAAATTAAGGTTCTCCTCCCTCATGCATAGGTGACCTTATCCGATTTGTGTGGCAATCCTGTTCAGGCCCTTTGGTTTTCATGCTCCCAAAGGCTTTTTAGAATATTTGGCTTGCACATGTTTCGGCTTTCAGCGTACCTGATGAAGGTTATTGTAAAAAACGCGCACTAAATTTGATATCTACGTTTGTATTATGATTTGATATGTATTTGAACTTTATTAGAAAATTATTTGAACTTGTAATTGTTAAAAGCATATGTTAAACATTCAAATAAACACCGTTAACCAATCCGATGATTAGTTGATGACTGCGTTGGAACATATTATAATTCAGTCGATTGCCAATCGGTTAAAATGTTACCTCATCGAAGCATACCTGTAAGGATGTGAAGGATGAGGGTCATTCTTATAATGCGCCTGAGGCTCAAGAAGGGTATTATTACATATCATATTATTTTGTGCTGACCAGCAAGATATGCATAGCAATCTCTATTGAAAGAGGTCAAATCATGACCCAATGTCGGTTACCTTGGTGGTATAAGTACCTGGATTACACGTCGAACCGGCCATTATTTAAATTATGTTTGTTCCAACGTAGAATGAAGGGATGGGCACCTGAGACCAAGGGAGTGTATATTATACCATTCTTGAACCTCAGGCTCATCATAAGAATGACCATCATCCTTCACATCCTTACAGGTATTCTTGGATGAGGTAGCATTCTATTATATTCGCCCTCGTATCTTTCAGGGTATTACATAGCATGTTTAAAGTGTTGGGACAAACTATATAAGGCAATATTGTTTGCAAAAATACAAGACTAAACCAATATATTCTTTAATAAGCCCACAAATGAAATAATTGCATTATCATTATAATATAGCAACAATAAATGCAAGAAACTTGCCACACAAAGTTCACTTGACATAAAGTTATAGATTCAAATTCACATTAATATCCAATAAGTCCACATAATAGTCACCTATTCTGGTTCAAATAAGACAATCATGATAAAGATGTATATGTTCTTGCATATACTATAAGGAATTCAAAATCTTATCAGCAAAGTTCTTCCTTACATGAACAACATCCTTAAAATAAAATGTTTAAACAGTTTTTGATGAAGCCCAATTAACAGTTTCAATGATATCTTTTAATGATACACCTTGCACCTAATGATTTTGAGGTGGATGCACCTCGAAATGAATGTGCAGAAAAATGTGAAGTATCTATTACAGAAAAAAACAAAACTTGCTTTAGCCATATAGCTAAAGTACAATAATTTACTGCTTTAAACGTCTTGAAAGAAACAAACAATCTATTAGACTTTCTTAAGTATTGAGTTCTATTAATATACTCATTGAGAGTATGAAAAACACAAAGTTCTTTTTTTATGAAATTTGTATAAAACAACTTTAGGTAAAGACACTCCAGGTCTTGAAGTTTTTAAAAGCTGCTGTATTTGAAAAAAAAAACATATTTATCAAAAAACTTATATTTAATATCTAGAGCTGAAAGAGTTTGAGCTCTGGCAGCTGTAGTAAGTGCAATGAGAGCAATTAATTTGTAAGTGAGCTGTTTTAATGATGATTCTGATAATGGATATGAAGTAAATAAATATTTTAATACAACTGAAACATCCCAAGTAGTCATAATTCTTGGTTTCACAGGTTTAATATTAAAATATCCTTTTAACAATTTGCTATTTAAAACTGACTCTTTAATCCAAAGAACTCCAAAAATGGTAAAGTTTGGAAAAAAAACATAGCGTTATGGGTATTCACAACAGAATATGATAATTGTTTTCTCATATGAGAAGATAAGACACTTAAAACATCTACTTCAGACGGTCTAAACGAATTAACTCTCCATTAGTTCCACCAAATAATCCATTTTCTCCAACATAGTAGATATTGTTTATTACAAAATGTAGTTGGTTTTCTCCAGGATGACGTAATGATGAAGGCATGTGATTTTGAAATTAATTTTGTAATCAGTGATTTCCAGATACAACACACGCGATTAAGCACATTTTCTCTTATAGAGTGGATGCATCTCTCCTGTATGTGGCAGAGTCAGTAAATCTGTATGACGAGGCAGTCTAACAGGCAGAAAAATCAACACTGAAATTAATATTGAAAACCATGTTTGAGTAGGCCAAAATGAACTACTAATATAGCCTTTTTAACATTATCTTCTTTGATTTTGTTCTGAACTTTAGCTATCAAATAGAATGGAGGGAACATGTAAGGTTCAAAGTTTTTTCCAAGATATAGAAAAGGCATCAGTAAATTGAGCTTCTGTGTTGAATTGCCAGGAGACAGAAAACTTTGTCATATTATTTAGCCTTGATCCAAATCTACATCTGGAGTGTAAAATGGATACATATTCTAATAAAAATGTCCCTTTTTAAAGCCCATTCACAGTTGTCGCAGAAAATTATTGACATAAAATCAGCATTACTATTTAGTACACCTGGTAAATATTGAGCAGAGATGAACAAATTCGTCGTGTCAATCTTATAATGATACATGTCCATTTTTGGACAATATGACTTATGGGTATCAGTGACTTTAATTGTCAATGGTGTATCTCCCTATATAAGCCAAATAACGAAATATACTGGTTTTAGACAATTTGAGAAGTGTTATAATGTTATATCTCCTATGTGTGTATTCAACTGCCCAAACTTTGACCTCTGATATCTCCATTTCTACAAAAATGGACATGTATCATTATAAGATTGACACGACGTTCATCAGTACACCAGTTCCAAATGTTTATAGCTAGTTGGTCCATAGCTTGTGAAATCATACCTCCCATATTGTTTATGTAGGCTACTGCAGATGATTTTTTTCAGATTTACTACCTATGTGATGGTGCATTGTATTTGATGAGAAAACAAACTTCAAAGCTAAGAAAATAGCAAATAATTCTAAGAAATTTATATGATTAGTGGATTCTAGAGAGCTCCATCTTCCCCCTGCAAATGTACCATTAAAAATATGCACCCCAACCATTTTTTGATGCATTGGTCTCTATGAAAAAATCAATACAAGTCTTTCTAATATATTTTCCATTATTTTTTTCTACATTTC
Source organism: Gigantidas platifrons (assembly GCA_002080005.1). NCBI lineage: Eukaryota > Metazoa > Mollusca > Bivalvia > Mytilida > Modiolidae > Gigantidas > Gigantidas platifrons. The sequence continues at coordinate 53,219 of MJUT01007291.1, forward strand.
CAGACCACCAAAATGACCTCAGTATTTGATTCTTGGGACAATGCTATCGGTGAATCATAGTCACCATTATAGACAGCAAAATTCTTGAATTTGTCTCTCTCTAAAGATCTGTAATGCAATGGGGCCAACGTTATTGCATTGAATGCATGAACACAAAGACCAATAAAGGAAGATAACTTCCTTGTAGCGATTGTTTTTGAACTTATAATCTGGGCACATAGAATCAGTATCTTATTAATTTTAGCTTCTGTTAGAAAAACTTTAAACAAAACAGTATCTATTATTGCCGCACAAAATTCTAACATTTGTGTGCGTATCAAAACAGATTGTGTTTCATTTATGGTAAAACCAAGATTGTCCATTTCGTGAGTGATCAACACACTTTCGTTTTTGCATTTCAGTTTATCTTGATTCATCATCAAAGAATCATCAATGTTAAAACAACATTGAAAACCATTTTGTCTGATTTTTTTGAATTTCGCTAGGGATTCTGTTTTGAAAAGGTGTTTGTGTAAATTCTATTTTATATCCAACAACTGTCTCTATAATCTACTTATCAGAAGTATATAATCTCCAATATTAAAAATTTAGGCTTCTCACGTTTTTGACAACCAAACTAGCTAGTGTTGACGTCCTCGGCCCCGGCTTCTTGGTAGGTATTGTGATGGTATCATCAGTTTTGGACGTCTTGAGATCTGTCCCCTTCCTCCTCTGGGGAACTGACTTCTGAAGCCCTGTCCATCTCTCACTCATGGAACAGGGCCTCTGAAATTTAAATTTCCTGGTCGAAAACCACCAGAATTGAAACTAGCCCCAACACTATATGGTACATTACCAGAGTTAAACTGCTTTGCATGAACTTTAAATTGTCCCTCTGGGTATTTACTGATGTCACCCATTTCTTTTAACAGTTATCACCAAACAATTCGTTTGTAATAGGAACATCAGAGGAACACATAATTTCTTAAACTTTGTCTTCTTTTGTAAGACAATAGAAGGAACATATGCCCTCTAAGACTGATCGCATCAGCTAACATAGTATGCCCTGTGGCTGAATCTATGGGTTCCGTAGTATTAGCAATCGTATCTGCCATGTGTATAATTGGGGTTAGTCCTAAAGCTAGACATTTCTGTACCTCTTGCAAAGCAAGATATTTGGAATGGGCAGTATTGCCAATAGCGTTCCAAATCTCCTTGTTACACTTAGGAGCACATAAACAATTTACATTATCAGGTCTGATATATTGTTTACCTATTTTAGATATATCATCTTTGTCGGATTTAATTGTCAATGCTGCATTGACAACTTTAGCTAAGTCAGAAGTTATTGTAGGTGCTGTTAAGTGTTAAGCTGGGGAATATTCCACACCTGATCTTCAAGTTCATTTACTGTAACATGTGCGATATTATTTACACTACTACTACTCCCAATCTCACTGGGATTGTCAAAAGCATCTTGAAAAGCTTTCTGTGGGTTAACATTTGTAGTATTGTCAAGATAATTAAGATTAAAATCATCCAGATCAAACTGAGAACTGGGAATAATCTGGCACCTGAACAAATGGATAATAGTTGTCTTCCACTGGTACATCAACAATTGATGTTTCCTCAGTTTCATAAACAACTGCATCAGTGGGAAGACCAACAGTAGCTGAAGGACGAGAAGTACGAACAGAAGAGATTGGATGTTGTTTTTTTTTTAAATTATTATTAACATTAGAAGTAGGCTGATTAATGCTACTGACAATGCTTGTCAAAGAGGCAATATTATTGACTAATGCATTAATGCCTAACTGAGATCTGAGTATCTAAGGATCAGGAATACTACCAATATTAACATTTATATTTGATTTTTTAACAGGATTCTTTTTGGAAATTTTAGTTTTGGTCCCTTTTAGTACAGGTGCTTTGCGGTTATTGGTCGTACCTTTGATAATTCTATGCTTAGTAACAGGTAAAGACGACCTTCTTATTACTTTGTCAGAGGGACTATCCAGCTTCTGTGTAGTTACATTAAACATTTCATTGATAAAACTATCCTCATAACCGGAACCACAAGAGAGAACGTCACTATTCATTTCCGAATTGGCCATTTCTATTCGCATCCAACCACGTGTATCGATATATTCTCTAAATATAACACATCGTATTAAAAACAAGAAACACCGTACTAATTTGGTATAATATTGAAGTTAGACCTCGTCTGACACAAAATTTTCTTTTATTAATAAATACAAACACACGACTATTTCAGACAGTCGAAGTAAGAATATCTGTCGGCCTTTTCAGTCGACCGTAATGTTCACGGGAAATAAATTAATAATCTTTGCAAAATGCAAGTAACAAAAATAAACAAACCTTTACGATAATGAAAAGTTACGCTAGATAAACTCATATGTATACATCGAAAGACAACATGTCAACAATGTCGCGAACAAACAATAGTAAATACGTGCACACCTTGCCGTCTCAAAATGAAATAATGGTCAGTTCGACGTGTAATCCAGGTACTTATACCACCAAGGTCACCGACATGGGGTAATGCTTTAATCTCTTTGAATAGAGATTGCTATGCATATCTTGCGGGTCAGCACAAAATAATATGATATATAATACCCTCGAAGAGACGAGGGCGAATGTAAAAGAATAGGGTTATTATTCCGAAGTGAATTTTATCTTTTTACCTGATATATCTTGGGACTCTTATTGAACTGTAAGACTGAATACTGACGATTTTAGATGGCGTTATCGAATCAACGTGTTATAGATGTGACGACATTAAGATATAAACAGTTGTTTTCTCATTTTGGTATAGCTATGTTTTTGAATAAAAGCAAATTATCAACAACTTTTTTTTCTTTCTATTTTTGAGGGGTAAATCGCTAAATACCCATGTCAATCTCTAAGATATTCATCCGACTGGTAATATGTAAGCATTCGTGACTATCTGGGAACAAATGTTAACTTAGGTTTGCATCGCAGAGTCATGATAGGTAGTCTATCCGATTGTCAAAGAGAACCACACACTGAGTCGGGTCTTTTCAACAACATCGATTTTGGCTTAAGGCTAAACTAAATGGGTTTATATGATGGTTCCCTTCCGTAAAGAAATAGGTTCATAAGTCGGAACATCAATAGTAAGCTAAAAACACAGCCACCGAATTTAAAAGGTATATTGTCAATCAGAAAATCTAGCATTAGTTAATTGTAAGCATATTTAAATTTGCATGTGTGTACTAATCTTTGTTCGTTGGTAGAATTGCTTACCATCACCGTTTAAACTTTCGTTTGATACGTTTCTAAAAGACAGGGATTAATATATATTAGTACCTAACATATGAAAATGAAGTATTTTGATTGGATAATCAGTGTGTACTAATTTTGAACAATAAACTTGACAACGGGTGACTATAGCTAGCGACGGGAACTATACCAGTTTGAAGCGATTTCCCGGGGGGACTATACCGGTGGCATAGATTTTCCCCGCGTATTTTCTTAATTTTTTTCAAGATTTATCTCCCTTAAAATAGACTCGCGCTGTACATAGTCTGCTGTCAACATGACCAGGTTTGGCAATACAAATATAATGTTACATTGAACATGTTATTATTATTATTATATTGAATTTGATTGTGGTTTTCTGTTATGTCTAAAATGGGATTGTATGTACTGAATATATTATTGTCTTCTCCCTCGAGAACAGTTTTCAAATAATGTTTTCTAGTGAGGTATAGTGTCCTCGCCGTTGGATCAGGCACTATACCTCACCATAAAACAATATAGGAGAATAGTTCCCTCACGAGTAGACAATAATATAATACTGTCATGTATTTGAATAAGATATATTTACTGCATTGTAGCAATGAAGATAAATTATGAAGGATAAGCATTTTGTTGTCTTGGCTGATACATAAATACTTTTCTGTGGTTTTTGATAGCGTTTTACTATCGTACTACTTTCAGACTAATGTGTGAAGGAAATGAAATCAACAGTTAAATTTATAGCCATATTTATGCAACTGATCTGTATCATCAGATCACAAAGTCAGTTTATTATATATTATTATTCTTCCAGTAAGAAAGTCCTTTTATAATAACATTGTTCTATGTTCGCATATATTTTAAAAGACATATACAGCATTGCAGCACTATGCGAAAATGTTGCAACGGACTATTGATTTTCACGTCAATGACTGTTCAAATCACGTGCGAGGGCGGAGCTTATTCCTGTCTGACAGAAAGTAGGCGGGACGTATTTGCCAGATCATCTGTGCCCTTAAAGTTACGATGTTCTTCACCACTAATTGAAGTCGCATAAAGACTATACTGTCGTCTGCAACAACAAACAAACAAGATGTCGCGGTTTGGTCAAAACGACACGGCAGCATATAAATATTTATATAAAATGCTTCTTTTCATACTATGAAGCATTTTTCACATAGAAATACACTATTGCATGGCACTATTCAAAATAGTCAACAGTCAGTATAATACTGATATTAATATTGTGTTTAACATTGACTATGGAAAATAATAGCCAGGGTGAGAGACAATAGTACATTTCCCTTCGGGTCGTGCACTATTGTCTCTCACCCTGGCTAGTATTTTCGCATAGTCAATGTTAAGCACAACATTATTATATAAATATAGAAAACTAGAAGAAAAAACGTGGATATGAAATTTAGTGCGCACGACGTGTTTCTGAAATAACCTTCAGATACGTTCAAATTCGAAAGATTGGAAAGCTAAATAATGTATAAAGGTTTGGGAATAATAAACCCAAAGGGCTTTAGCCAAAATCGGCTATGGTCATGATCACATGCATTTAGAAATTCATGATGACATGCCATGCATTGGTAACTTCTGATTATAATAGTTTTTACTATACATATTGTGAATAAAATGTAAATAATATGTTTTTCTATCTTCATATTTGTTTCCGAAAAGTTTGAAGATATTAAATGGCAATCAGAAGCCGTAAATAGAAGACAAACAGACAATACAATTCCCAAGTGAAAAGAAAAACAAATGAGGAACACTAACCAGACACATTCAGCTTTCAAATAATAATAATAAAAAGAAACAACATTCTAATATGTGTATCACATTGTACACGATCGATTATTAGAGTATTATTTAACTTTACATGACCCAATCTATAGTCACGACACGAACAAGTTGATAAACAACTCTTAGCGTGCTAGTGCCAAACACAGAATATTGTTATAGGTAATGCAGTTGTATTTTCCCTGTACGCCACATTCTACTATCGAGGGGGCTGTATTCCGTTAGATAGTGGGTATCCTATGTGTGGCTACTTATAATATATCATTTTCATTAAGTGAGCAAATTTTCCACCTGGTCGATTGGTTTGTTTCTATGTTACATATAAGAATATATATGCTTAGTATAATGGGAACGAAGGGTTTCTGATTCGGGTAGATTAATTTCGGGAAAAATATTTTATCAGGAACATTTTATAGTCAATGTATTAACTCCCGCAACGAATCTAAGAAATAAAAACCTGTCAATTTTGTAAGTTTCTAAATATCATTATAATGGGAGTAGGTGGTTCTTGTTTCTCACACAAAGAACTGAACATTAAGAATATTCTGGAAAATATAGTAATGAACACCATCAAAGACAAAACAATTTGCTCTATGATGATAACTATAATAGGTATAGTGCAAGGAAAATAATAACTAAAAACTGGATCAATACAACCTCCCACGACGAAATCAATATATCTAAAAATTGCCATTGTTAAGAGATTTAACCTCAGATTCAACTAGTAAACATTTGTTTGACAACTTGTGGAGTTGATGGAATCAGGGCCGGTTTTTAGTTAATTGGTCCAGTTGCTCCAAATTGGGCACCGCGGTGGTGTTTACTACCCTCGGCTGTTCAATTACACACAACAACACACTGTAGGTTTTACAGAGAACACCATTTCTCCCCACACCTCCTAAGGCCCGCACTGGATGGGATATTGTAACACATACCAAACGATCGTGGATTTCATAATCATTATACTACAGTTTTAACGCGATTAACTGAATATCCTATACAATATTGCATACATCTAAAATTGCTTTACTTTACGACTGTATGAGACAATGAATATGTAAATATGTAAAAAAGTAAAAGTCATGATGTCAGCTTTAATGTAGTTTTATTTGAAATAGAAAACCTATCACATGATGGTACCCCTTCACAGAGTACAACTTACGAAGTATTCGGGGCACAATTAGCAGTGACTGGTGGACCTACCAATGCCTTTCAAAGTTTATCTTGTGCTATAACAGGGATTAATCAATACACAGCTTGGTGGATGCTGGCCTTTCCTGGAAATACAACATATTTTACAAATGTCAATATATTTTATCGTAGTAATAGTAAGTATCTTTCAAATAATTGATAAATCAAATGGGTGTTCAAAGTATTTGACTTGCTCTTCCAGTTACAATTTAGTTTATGTAAATTATATGTCTGTGGTCCAGATGATCGGGATATGAACACCCTTCTAAATACAGGAACATATCTCAAAACCATGGTTTAAGAAAGATAAACATAATGGAGTACCACTCGACTGTAGGCTGCATGCAGGTCGTTTCACAATAAAAACTGTTGTTCCTTTACTTTAATTTGTGGATAAGTGTAAAGTTGGATAACCTCTCGTTGTTATTTAGATCTACCTCCTTTCATAACTCATATTTTAAGACCAGCAACTAGCATTGATTATTTTATGCTGTACTTGAATAGGGTCGATTAAAGATCACAAATTGTAGCAAGGTGTTGATCATAACGGGATTTTAAATGGATCCCAAAGGTTCTAGATGTGCTGTGTTATACCAAGGTTGGTGGGCTAATGGTGTATTTTGTGCATTTAAAAGAATATGTCGATAAACATACTCAAGGAGTTGTACCGAGCTAGCTGGCAAATCTAAGTAATGTTTACTGGGGATTTTTTAAAGACTCTGTGTGTTTCATTTTGCTTTGTTTTACATCTTTGTGTTTACTTTTGTGGTTTTTGTTGTATCTGATTCGTGATGTTTCTCGAAGATGTCTTTCGTCTTGGTTAGTTCCGTTCTACTTTTCTGCAAGGTTATTAAGTCACAGAAAGTAGAGTGTGTAGATACCAAAGAGGTAATCAGAATCCGTAAATCGAAGGACAGACAGCACATTGGCCAAAAGAAAAAAAGACAAACAACGATCTACAAAACATACACATCAACTAAAAATCGAGTAACACGAACCCCACTAAAAACCGGGAGTGAACTCATGGACTCCGGAATGATAAGCAGTTTATTTTCCAATAGTGGCACGTGTCGTGTTAATCTAGTTACAAACCCGATGATAAGTCATGATTGGGGAAAGGACCGGAAAGTGCTTGCAACAAATGGAACATAACCGTGGTCATTTGTGACACAGATATTGCATAACGGTCAACCAAGTCATTGTGGCGACTGTAAAACTTTCAAAGTGATGACTTAACCAATAGGAACCTTCGGTTCAGAAGTTTGCTTGTTTGCAGCAAACCTCTATCAAAGCAATCCTTATAGGTGTCACAAGCTCTGGAATATATTATCAACTGAATGATATATATTCAACATGCAGGTACTGCTAGAATGTTGTTACATATAAATGGAACGATTTCAATAGGAAAATGGATACCATTTCTTTTGTCTTAAAGTTGTGTTCTTCAGAACCTCTCACTCTCAATTTCGAGGTGTAGGTAACCGAAATCACCAATCCTAGAATAAGATGAAACGTCCATTCATGTTTATACTTTTCTCTAAATGTATTAATACGAAATAATAAGTAACGAATAGAAAAAAGAAAAAAAATGAACATCTTTTAAATAGTGAAGGTCAATTCCATCAATATCTACTAGTGGAACATCGAACATCATCGACCAAAGAAATAAAAAATACAAGAACAACAAACAATAACACACACAAAAGAAAAACAAAAAACAACCCTTCTTCGAAAAAAGCCCGATAGAAATCGACGAATTTCCAGGTTCTGGCTTGGAACAACCACATAAATTTGTAAGAGTTTAACCCTTTAATGAAACCCCCTTATTGATAATTAGATCTCAAACGGCAATGCAGATGCACACAAACAATAAAAATCGATGCGCAGATTTGCTTACTCTAAAAAATACCCACATACTTATTACAGGTATGAATGAGGGTCAAAAATAAATTGTACCAACAGTTCAGTTGCAAGCACTAGTTTTTTTACCGAATTTTGCATGTATACTCAAAAATCTACCAACGTCTAAACTGTTGATAAAATGAGTCTTCACATAATCTCTTGTACACATATCGGCAACATTCTAGCACCGTCCAAACTGTTTGTGTTTAATAATATATAATCAACAACTTTTAACAGAACCATCATCATTATTTAAATACAATCTATTGATGATAATCATTTGCCGTCGTGTTACATTTTGACATGTAATACATATATGTTGTATTTCGCCTCTTCGGTCGAAACTAAAACTCAATTTAGAATATGTTTCATTTTCTTTCCAGCTCTACATCGTCTTGCTGGTTATTCCTTGTATGTTACCAACACCAGTGTTACAACCACTTCACCAAAGCCAACCAATGGTCATCTCTGCTTTCATCATACAGGAACTACACTTCCGTCGATGAATCAAAGTGTTGATTGTAATGTTCGTGGACAGTATATAGTTATCTATAATGAACGGAATAAAACAGCTAGTGATAACACTATTGGATACAGCAGTAACGCTTTTCTAGAACTATGTGACGTTCAAATTTATGGTAAGTTATATGGTCCCTCACGATGAAGAACATATCAAAAGAAATTGCATTATTGAGTTAAGCCTATCTAATCTGCACTTCCTTGGGGTAGGGTTATGGTCTTTAATGTCACTTTCAACAATATGTCAGTTATATCGTGGCGGTCAGTTTTATTGGTGGAGGAAACTGCAGCTGCCCGTAGAAAACCACCGAGCTGTCGCAAGTCACTGACAAACTTTATTGCATAATGTTGTATCGAGTACACCTCGCCTTAACTTCCTTGGGACCAAGATTTCCTATGCATCTGGATTTTATTTAAAGTTCGGTTGATACAGGATTTTGTATACTAAGAGTTCGGTTTAGATAGGTTTCACTGTGCTAACAATGAAACAAAATGAACAAAGGAATATGAATTTTGGTACTGGATAGATTTCTTCTGCATGTTCTGTTTGTTCATGTAAACAATAGTTACCGATACTTCACACCACTCTACATGTTTATGCAATAACATCAATCAGGTACGTTCATTGTCAGACAATTGAAAAGTAAAATAATTTTAAAAGCATTTACCGGCTGGTAGGTACATTTGTATACCAAATGATCTAAACAGGATATACTAAATCGTCTAAGGTTACCTACCAATGAGGCAGCCTACCCGAAACGTCTTTCAGGATATTCTTTGCACGTTAGTAACTCAAGCCAATCAAAGTATGATGGTTATCTATGTTATCATGACGAAGGACCATAACTGCCATCCGAATATCAGGAGGTTAATTGTAATCACTTAGGAAAACATGTTATTATCTATAATGAACGGGACTCAATAGCAGCCAATAACCCTCCTCTATATAGTGCTGTCGTAATTGTAGAACTATGTAAAGTATTTGTCAACGGTAAGTAAATGCATATATTACAGTTATATAATGATAGTTTAAGCAGTTATATAAAAAAGGAAACAATCACTACTCACCTCAACCGATTAGACATAAAGCAAAAGACCAACAGATATGACGTTGTCCAGGCACACAATATGGTGGGGTTAAACCGATTAATGAGATCCTAACCTTCCCTATTGAAAGATGTCTTTCAATGCAAAAAGTATGACAACTTATTCTTTATGTACCCAATGCAGGTCACTGCTCTGCTTTAATTCTATAACACACATCATTACTTTCTAGCCATGTAATCTGATTGTCTATAACTTACAGCATGACTTTCTGGCCATGCAATCTGATTGTCTATAGCTTACCGCATGACCCTCTAGGCATATAATCTGATTGTCTATAACTTACAGCATGACTATCTAGCCATGTAATCTGATTGTCTATTATGGTTATCTTATTTGTGACTTTGATTTTGTTTATAATAATATTATAGAAGTCTATTCCATACCTTATTCCATTTCCTCTTGTTATAATTTTTGTCCGGCGCATCTCTACATCAACAGTTCATGACATGTTATTTCATATGTACTATTGGCCACTCATAATGTTTTCAAAGCTTAATGCAGCATGCCGAACACGCTTGCTTCCCCAACATCGAAAAGATTGTTTTCAAAATAACTATTTAACTGTATTATTTACAGCATGACTGAAAGTGAAAAAATGCTTATGAACTTACACCAAAACTACATCATGATTTGACTGAAATATTTTGACAACTCCCCGGATAGAATAAATACATCCGATGTATGACTAATTTCGTCTTTCGTCAAAAACATGTAGCCGCAAAAACTTGATACTCGCCTTTAAATATCAAATCATGTGGCTTAAAATTGGTCATAATGTCAGTCGGAGGATCGTGATTTTAATGTAGACAAATAACAATAATAAATTAATTGGGTTATTGTGTCAACCATAATTACAAAAACAAAAACACGGGGAACGTACTCACAATAATTGCGGGAAATTTCGGGTAGGGCGTATGACGCGATAATTATTACTGATAAATATCAAGCTCTGCTTACGAACTCAAAATCTGCCACGGTAAGTGTGGCACGACGTTGACTAAAATGGAAACTGGCGCTGTCTATGAAATGCCAATGTGGGGGGAATTGGGAAAAGGGGCGTAGGGCTGATCTAAGCTTAACTTTAACGGAAACAACCCTTAGCTATACCTTGTATACCTAACATGAATGAATTCGAAAATCAATAATAATCAATAAGGACTTAATATTGATAAGTCGTCAAATATGCAACACAAAGGGGAGTGAAACAGTGAGAACGAACTCTATATTAGCGATTCCAATAATTATAAATAATATACATGTGGACAGCATATAATGCTGTGTCGTAATCGCGATACCTTAATAAAAGTTCATATATACAGCAACATTCAAGCAGAAGGCTACCCATTAATATCGAACAAATGTAACATGAATATAAACAATGAGAGAACAGATGGGCGATGACAAATAACTGAGCATCCTATCGAAGTGAAATAAATATAAGATAAACCCACATGCAATGCTACCATTCGTCATCTCCCAATCCTGATTCGTTAAAGTGGTGTCTGTCATTCTGTTAATTATAGCTTACGCGTACACCTTTGGTATCTCCAAACTGTTCTTATTACAGTCTTTCCTCTACCAATGATAGATCCGATTGTATTCCTTTTGATTATTAGATTATGTATCATAGTGTAACCGTAATAGCTACAGGAAACCTGAAGGATGGGATATGTTTGCATACTTACGAAGGAACTTCACCATGGAATCGATAAATCCTCTCAAAGTTTTGAGCGCTTTCGTTAATTGCCCTACGTTGTAGAGACATGTAATATTCATTAATGATCATAATTCCATGTTATCTGGAGCATGGTTTCCAGGTCAATGAACCTTGAACATTATCGTAAAGTAAAAGGCATGAATGAAAAGTTCTGCATGTGATGATGCAACTTTGTTTTATTTTGACCGACATACTTTTACGACCTCAAAAGGGACATAGCTCCAACAGTTCTGATAAAGATATGTATGGCTATAACGATGAAAACATGAAATGTATAAAATAGGGTATTCCGAATTGAGGGACACTATATTTAAAATTCAAATTATTCTCAAATTCTAAGGTTATAAATCCGGAAGTTAATCTTTGTTGCATATAATACCTAGTAATAATATAGCAAAAGAGGTAGGATAATTATAACTATCAAGTGTTTAGTTGTCTAACCAGAAGTGACATTTTCTTTTCCGTATGGATTGATCTATTATTTGCCGCTCTCAAGATATTTTATAGTATTCCAAACTTTTAACTATGAGTCTATTTAATGACGGTTATTCAAGAAACGCGTCGTACGCACTAAATTTGATACCTATGTTTTCTAGCTATTTTGACATGTATATAAAATATATACCTACATATACTTTGCACATTAAATGCCTTTTATTATATTGTGGTGTTAGTTAAGAAAAGCAGAGTTATCAATGCTATGTCACTGAAGCGTAGGATTACAGATTTGCTGCTCAGACTAGGAGTTATAATAATGCATTATTTTGGCCCGGTGATTGGCTTATTCCAGAAATACAAATATAGCATACACAATGATAAATCGTTTTTGTTATATGGTGCAAAAAGACATCAACTTCCTACAGTTAACCAATTTGCCCTTAGACACTATTCATGCATCCACAACCTCTGGCATATGTCTCTTTTCATTCATCCACAACCTCTGGTATAGGTCTTTTTTATTCATCCGAAACCTCTGGCATATGTCTCTTTTTATTCATCCACAACCTCTGGTATATGTCTCTTTTTATTCATCCACAACATCTGGCATAGGTCTCTTTTTTTCATCCACAACATCTGGCATAGGTCTCTTTTTATTCATCCACAACCTCTGGCATAGGTCTCTTTTTATTCATCCACAACCTCTGGTATATGCCTCGTTTTCAACTTTTAATTACATAGACTACATCACATCGGTGTGATTGAAAACAGTCAGTATAAACCGGAGGACATCTTTATTTTGCATGCTACATTCATTGCACCCCCTTGGGATGTACAGAAAAACAAAAGGTAATAGTCATATGAATCACATATATCACCATAACAAATTAGCTTTTCTTCTTATGGAATCGAAAAGTGTAAAAGAAGTAAAATACAATTTATGTTTTATTATGTTCTGAATTAGTCCGCTTTGCTTTCCTCTTATGTAAGGCGAAATAAGGAAAATTACATTAATGTTTTCTCTTGACCACGATGCGAACGTTTTCACAATACCAGAAGTAATACATGTAATCACATGTCACATGTACAAATTTGATCACTAGAGAAATAAATTTTATCTACAGGATGTTACAAAGGTTGGTGGGATAGTAGCTGCAGTACACCATGCCCAGTTAAATGTATTGACGATCATTGTTATCCTGGTAATGGTAGCTGTGTGTGGGGCTGTAATCGAGACAACTGTCTAAATGATATATGTGATACTGACACCGGTAAATGTACAGAGGGTTGTAAAAGTGGACTACTTGGGGACTATTGTGACAAACGTAAGTTTACTAATACCTATTGATCATATATACTCGGATACATTAATGAAAGCAGCGTTAATAAGATTGTAAAGAAACAATAGGTTTATTCTGATCCCAATTGCTCGTATTTATACTCTTTTGTTGTCTTTGGATATTGACACTTCAAGAAAGGTTTAAAAATAACAAAGGAGTAATCAGAATCCGTAAATCTAAGAAAGAAAGACAATACAATGGTCAAAATAAACAGGACAAATGGCAAATAACGATCTACAAAACTAGAGATCGAGCAATACGAACCCCACTAAAACCGAGGGTGAACTCAGATGCTCCACATATGGCACCGGTCGTATTACTCTTGCGACAAATCGGGTGATAGGTCATGAATGAGGAAATAATCGGATAGTGATTACGCCAAAGGAATATATTCGTGATCATTTGCGACACAGATAGTCCGTAACGGTAACCAAGTCATGGTGTTGACCGTTAAATGTACGAAGTAATGACTTCAGCTTAACCATTAGAAACCCGTGGTTCAGTTGCTTCCTTGGTGGCAGCAATTCTCTATAAAGGAAATAATGATTGGAACCACAAGTACAGGAATGTCGGATCAACTGAAATATATCTATATACTCCATACTTCAACTGTATATTTGTAATAAAGCGAGACCACTAAACGTCGAGATAATTATTTTTAGAAATCTACTAGATGGAATGTATTTTTTTGACTCAAGACAACTACAGAAGTGTTTTTATTTTTTAAAGTTTTTAGAAAGTTGTAATATATTGTAATTAACAGAAATAAAACGATACTATGTACTAGAATTTGAGGGAAAGATAACGATGATTGACAGTTCATATGGACTCATCCCTGATGCTGTCATCCCTTTGAGAGAAAAAAATAATTTTGTCTTGGAAGTGTTAGTTCAACGCAACGACGTTTATACGGCGGTTTCGACATTTTAGCATCAATTTAAAGGATTTAAATAATGTTAATTTCAGAATGAATTCAATATATCAACACCCACAATTGATAACAAATCTACTTATTTTTTTTACTCGACTAACAACATATTTGGTCTTTTATATTTTTTGTTTTTATCAAACTCTTTTGAAGTATTATTATTATTATTATTATTATTACTGCATAGTTTTTACATAGCGCATTATCTAATATTAAGATTACTCAAAGCGACTTACATTAAAATACAAATTACAAAAAAGCAAAAAGCAATATACAGACTAAAACTATTCACAGATAAATGTGAAGCACTACATATGAATTTGGCAAAAGGAAAAGCTATAACTAAAAGTAAAAATTCAAAAAATGGTGTCTAATAAAGGTGGGGTTAACAAAGCCATGAAAATTGAACATTTACAAATTAAAATACTCGCTTAAAGCAGTAGAAGTGAATTAAAAAGATAAAAACAAATTAATAAATACTAGGAGCTTGATTAGAAAATAAATCATGCACATAGAAAAAAATTTGGTCAACTAAAAGAAGGGTTTAGCATTGACTAATAAAGGATACAAATTCAGTTCTAGTAAAAATAGAAACAAAAATACATAAAAATGCACAATAATCAGTAAAAACAAGATGTGGTTTAAACAGTTAAGAATCTGGATATGCAACTCTAAAAAGATGTGTTTTGACATTTTTCTTAAAACAAGAAAGCGATTGTTCATTCCTCAATTGACAAGGTAGGATATTCCAGAGTGTAGCTGCTGCTTTGTCAAAACGTATCTAGCCATAACTCTTGGTTCGTATGCGAGGCGGTTTAATTAATGCAGAGTTCTCTGATCGCAATGAACATGTTGGTTGATAGACTCTAATTAATTCCTGTAAATAGACGGGTGCACTGCGTGTAGCGATTTAAGAACGTACATCAACAGTTTATATTGACAGCGATAGTGCATAGGAAGCCAATGGAGAGAAACGATAATTGGAGTTATATGTTGGTGCTTCTTAGTTCTTGATATCAACCGTGCTGCGGTATTCTGAACACGTTTTAATTTGTTCGTTATATTAGCAGGTAGTCCATACAACATCGCATTTCCGTAGTCTAACCGAGAAGTGACCAACGAATTAACCAAGCATCGTAAGTAATGTAGGTTCGAATGCGTCCAATGTTTCTAATTTGATAAATGCACGATTTTGAGGTGGCACTGACCTGTTTCTTCTTACTGAGTGTTTTATCGAAAAATACACCCAGATTTCTGACAGATGAAACATCACTTACAACGGTTCCATCGAAAGAAAGACCACAGTCAGAAAAGTCCTTTACCCGTTGTTTGGGTGCAAAAACAATCAACTCGGTCTTATCATGATTCAGTTTTAACAGATTTGATCTCATCCAGTCACTTATATCAACCAGACAAGCTTCAATGCGACTTGATATGTCAGACCACTTGTCTAGAGGTTCAATTACAAGATACACCTGGGTGTCAGCTGCATAGCAGTGGTAATCCATATCATGCTGTCGACATATTTCACCGATCGGTTTCGAAAAGAGACAATAAAGTCCGGGGTCTAACACGGATCCTTGTGGCACACCGTATTTTAAGTGCATATCATTAGAAAAAAACAGATCAAATCGCAATACGCTGGGTTCTATTTGTCAAATACGATCTAATACACCCTAAAGCAGGTCCACTAATGCCATAGGAATAATCTAAACGTTGATAGAAATTTGTGTGATCTATTACGTCGAAAGCAGATCCAACAAAACTAGAACGGCACAAGAGTTGTTATCCAGTGCCGATGTAATATTAATAATATTATTAAGTATTACAAATTTTAAGTATAAAAACATGCTTTAGATTAATTAAACAGATTTAAAGACACTCTCAAATAACTGTATTGTATTTAATACATTGTAATCATGTTTACAACTCTGTTAATGTTTGATATAAGTTGATTGACAAGTGTCACACCTTGTTAATTTCAATCAATACCGGCGGTAATCTTTTGATGTAAAACTGGATCGATCTATTCGGTGATTGACATCTAACATGGTTCACTGACTTACCTGTCAGAAAATTTGTTGTGTGGTTTCTAGAGGTGAATTTTACAAGAAAATATATTTTCTGGACCGGACAGTACCACCGATGTTCGGAATACAGAGGGGCCGGTTTTTTAAAAGAACATTTTATTTACATTTATAGGAGAATATGCCGGACCAAAGCTAAATGTTCGGTTTTCAGAGGATTCCGGTTTTAAGAGAGGCCGGTTTTGGGGAGTTCCACTGTAATTGTATTATCCTTTGCAAAATTAGATCGGTTACCGAAGTTTTATGATTTTGTTTTGCTTAAGGGTGTAGGCCTGGGGTATGGGAGATAACTCTATTTTCAGTGTCTTCTCAAATATATGAGCATCTGTGCGTTTGAACATTTCCCCTCAATTCCAAGCTTCTTGGTGACTAAGATTGTTTACATTGGATATGGCCAGTTATAACAAATTACTCCTTTTCCTTTTACCTTTCCATAACTGTGCTCTTTGTATTTTCATATCTTATTGCTGCTTATGCCAGTCTCAGGCAGTGTGTTATTATTATATGCCGGTGCCCACAAAATATCATTAAAATATCTCTTCCCAGAAATATTTTTTCATCGAAATATGTTGTAACAAATGCCAGAAATGTAACACAATTTGTGTGGCAACCTTTTTCTATTGAATTTCAAGGTTTGTCAAAAAAAATTAAACATATACACCGGAATCTTAATTATGAAACTATAGGCAAAGTCAGTTTATGGTAGTAAGAAAATAGAAAGCTATGTTTGGTAAAAAAAAATTGTAATATCTGATCCTCTCTTATACCGCTGCTCCCTTCTCCTAAGACAATTAAAGAATAACCAGAATCAAACGAATACAACTGGAGCACAGAAATTGAAGGAATTAATCAATACCGCTGGATGGCTGTCTGTGTTTTTTTATTTGTGGGGGGATTTGTTGTTGTAATGAATTAATCAAGTAGAGTCATTCTCAAACCACCCCTCCCCAACCGACCTGAAAATAAAAAAGAGAAATGCAGTCATTTGGTAATTTAGACATCCACTGTGTCAATTATAAGAAATCACAAGCTTTTTGTTATTGGTAACTATTTATTTTTTATCTCACAAACAACGAAACTAGCAACGGATGGGTGAGTGATAACGTTCCTTGACAATTTCATAATTTCATAATTTTCTGGGTGCCATCCATTAAAAACATAAATTTAAATATTTTATAAAATCTGACGGTAAAAGTTTGTAAAATTTGATGCAATGATGTATATATGTCTATTCTTCAGTGTGACATTTTTTGGTGGAAATTAATTGACAGGATTTTTTTTGAGACGATTTTTAATACCAAAGTGGTCCTCACGGGATCCCCCCTTTTTTGCAGTTTCCACTGTTTTGCATGTGATTATCTCCAGACAGGATATTCAGATATGCTAGATATTTCATATTTATTCAACAACAACACTCTCAAGTGTATTAAAGCCAAAATATTCCCTTTCAATCAGAAATAAATGTGCATATCTATTAGAATCTTCCGAAACTAGTATTACCACCAGGTGTCAAGAATACCCCCAAAATTGCTATATTTAGGATGTGCTATGGAGAAAACGGCACGGTGAAATTTCTTGAAACTTTGGCAGATAATGTATTGAGACATAGCTATTCCATGATGGATTTTTTGTAAAAATTTAATGATGGGAAAATGTTAGGGTAACCCAGGTCTACACCCTTAAGTTGCCTAATCAATATTGTATATATATATGATATGAATCTCTGTTTAAATTCAAATAGCATTGGCTATGTATGATTTGGACTTTCGGAAGAGAGTGAACTACCATTTGTTTCGGCTCAAATCTTGAATATGCATCGACCTAGATTTTGTAAATTTCCAATGACAATTCTAACTGTGACTCGATTATTATAAATTACAAAAACAATGTACAGCTATGCACAGGTTTTGGTGATGACTACCAGCTCCGTACAGTGTCTGAGTCACGGTTATGTTCGGAAATAACAATACTCTTAATAGTTGGAACTAGGAAATGATTTAACTGAAAATGTTATATAAACAAATATTAGGTCGACTTTTATTCATTTCCAAATAGTGATACAGCAATGGAAAACATAAGGAAAAAAAACAAAAACAAAAACAAGTATAAGCATACACATTTTAGTGCTAAAGTGAAAAGTGCAGAATGTAGTAGAAACTTATGTGTGTATCTCTCTCTCTCTCTCTCTCTCTCTCTCTCTC
>MJUT01007291.1:71771-93503 GCA_002080005.1 Gigantidas platifrons
CTCTCTCTCTCTCTCTCTCTCTCTCTCTCTATCTATATGTATATATATATAAAATTTTACAAAATGCCTAATTTAAGAAATTGCCTGTAACATATATATAAAATGGGAGCTTAGTTAAGGTAGCTAACATTGTGAACATATAGGAAAGAAGTATTCTTCTATTCACGTTCAGGGGCCCGGGTGGCTCAATGTGTTAGGTCGTTGGATCTAACAACTCATACAAGCCTATCACCAATACGGCGTGGGCTCGTGCCCGGCTTTGTGAATTACAAAAAGGGTGCACTCGATTCGCAGTCGCAAGTGATAAAACTTACCAGTTGCTTGCCCACGGTCGGTGGTTCTCTCCGGGTAATCCGGCTTCCTCCACCACTAAAATTGGTCGCCATGATATAGCTGAAATATTGTTGAAAGTGGCGTTAAACACCAAAAATAAATCAATCAAATCTATTCACGTTCTATAAGTGTATTGCTTTTGTACAATTCGTATTCATTGCTTACGCACCGAGAATGACTCTAGGACATTTTTGACGTTGTGCTTATGATGGCGTTATGACGTCAAGCCCACATGAATTTCATTGTCGAACTCCAATCCTTCCAATATTTAGTGAATTTCAAACACAATTTATATCTAATTATTCAACAATAATTATCCTTTGTACAACAATATTCCTCAAGTTTACAATAAATAAATTATCAATTAAAACGAAGTGGTCATTTAACGAATATTCAGACTCTGTACAGATTTTCAGACAATGGTAAGGATATTTAGACTCTGCCGGGTAATATTCAGACAATGTTAAGACAAAATAGATTTTGCTCAAAACTTTTTAAGACAATTAAGCACAAACGCTGATATAGTCATACTTTATGGACTTTGTAGTGCATACCAGTACGGAAGCAATATTATGCATATTTTATACTCGATGTTAGGCTTTTAACTTTCTTAATATAATTTCATTGACACTTGGATGTTTGTGAAGTGTATCGTATGTTTCTGTAAGCATAATTTCAGTATTATATATATATATATATATATGAATCGACGGAAACTTATGTAGATTGAGTTAATAGTATGTCAACATTGTAATAGCTACGTTTTCCTGGTGATTTATAGTTACACTTAATTTGAATGTCTTTCATTATAGAATGCAGTGTTGGTAAATATGGATACAATTGTAATCAATCATGTGACGGGTGTTTATCTGATTCCTGTGATAAAAAACAGGGTGTCTGTACAAATACAACTGGATGTAAACCTGGATGGCGGTATATACAGTCTGGGCAGCAGATGTGTGACATAGGTGTGTTAATGAAATGTTTTATTATACATAAGAAAGGAACCAAAAATGTATGAATTATCGGAATATAAGTAAATTCATTGTTCTATTAGACTACATGGACCCTTTTCCAATACCATATATGCTCTGAAGCGTAGATGTTTCACATGTGCTATGAAAGAATATATTAGAGTGAAATGTTGTTCTCTGGAACACCCCTTACAATCCAAATAACATCACTGTTCCCCGAAATTGGGTATTGCATGCACACATCAAGCCATCCATTACAGTATCCAAATACAACTAATGATTTAAGTTGAAAATTGTTTTTCTTTATTGACCTGCATTTACTATTTTTATTTGTGCTATTCCATATATCATTTCTTTCCAAAAAAACCAAAGCGAATGGAATTTTTTTGTTAAAGAATTATCGACGTAACTTTTTTGCATCACGTCCTAATAATTGCTTCTAAATTATGTTTGGAGAATCAGTATTTGTTTTACCTTAATGAATGGCATCAACTTCTTTTTGTTTGTTTTTGATTTTGTTATATTTTGTTTTTGTTTTTCGCTACATAGTCAAAAAAGGAATTATTATATTGCAGTAAATGACATATGCGCACATCGCAAATTATAACTGTATGTATGATTATATTAACTTGTATTTAAATTTGCTTTCGAAGTTTCTGAAGATATTAGGCATGTACAATTAAATTAGTTTTTGATAGCTTTAGACACAAAGTGTTTTACAATATAATTGCCAAACCTGAGTAGAAAGCTATATTAAATTATTTTAATTTTCTTTAAAAGTACCCATTACCATCCCTAGATTCATTGTGTTTGCTAATTAGTACTATCATCTGGTTGTTTCTGTGTTCGTCTTGCTATGGATTAGGGGTTAATTACACTGGCATGTAATACCCATAGCCAAAGTAGATAAACAAATCTACCAGTACACCAATACAAACACGGCTAGCTAAAGGCACTTAATTAAACAATATGATTAAAATAGAAGAATATTTATTTAAATTTGTAAATTCAAATACATTTTTCAGAAAAATAAACAGGGTGATATAAGACTATGTATATTAATTTAGTACGCAATGTGCGTTTCTGGAATGAGTTCGTGTTTCTCAAATGTGGGATGTAGATGATTGTTTGTCCTTCTGTTATTAGATATTGTCTTGTCTGTGTTTCGATTTACGGCTTTTTTTTACCCCTTTGGTATCTTCGAACATTGCTTCATCAGATACGCGCAAGATGGAAAGGCCTAATAATTCGAAAGTCATTGGCAACAAGAAAGGAAATGGACCGTAAGAAGATAGTCCAAGTAGCCTGAGGCAGATACAACATGAATATATAGAAACATCAAATAAATATCCCGTTCATGTGTTTTTATTTATCTTTTCCAATCAAAACTTCGTCAATGAATTCAGCATCTTCGTCGTATTATAATTCATCAAATAAAAAATTTAGTGCTCATGAGGCGTTTCTGGAATAACCTTTATCAGGTAGGATCATAATCAAAAGATTGGAAAGCCAAATAATTTTAAACTTTTTGGAGAATGTAAGGAAAGGGTCTCAACAGGATGGCCAAAATCGGCTACGGTCACCTAAGGGAAGAACACCTTGGTTTTATTAATAATTACTTTATTTAGGAGCTGTGCAATTCAGTAATATATATATATGTAATAAACTACTTTGCGAAAGAAAGGTAAGCAAATGTATAAATGAAATGATTCTATTCCAGACTCGTAGCTAACACTGTTTTACTTCTTACCATTTCTGTGTTCATTTTGTACATTAATAGAACACATATGAATTGGAATTCTTTAATAGGAAAGGGTCCATTGTGTGACTCCAATTTCAAAAACAAATATCTCCCTTTTATTTTAAACTTGTATCGGCTGAACGATTTTGAAGACGGTTTGAAATATCCCTTTGAGAGAAGTCGTATTTAAACAGTATTCAAAGTTGGCAATTTAATTGTAGTGGATGGTACGTCTATGCATAGGTATATTACTCACTTTTTTAGGGGTGAACAGTAAACATATTTCGTTTCAAGTATTATATTTAGAATTACAATATACATGCATAGTTATCTTTTCTTATCACTTAGCGTGCGATGATGGATATTTTGGTATGAACTGTGCACATCAATGTTATTGCCGTTACGGAGCTTGCATTAAAGCTACAGGAATATGTCTTACAAAAGGGTGTGAGAGAGGATGGAAGGGTGATACGTGCAGTGAAGGTAAATTAGAGATGTCAATATTATTCAAAATAATATCATCGGTTGAAATGACGATTACGTCTATATACATAAAGAAAAAACATAAGCACCCCCGAATATATTGATTTATAACATGTTATCACGAGTTTGAATTTAAGTGCAAATATTGATTTTAACCAGACAGGTGTTCCATTGAAAAGATGTGATCACACAGGTGTGACGACTAAGTACGATATCGAAATACCATACACATGAACCATACCTCCCATGCAATATCCAAAATTCAGTATGTCAACGCTTCAAATTTGTGTTTTGAAAACAAATATTAATTATCTGTGAACATGGTACGTAGGGGAATATCGGAGTGGCAAAGATGGCAGGTACTCGGCATACGGTCAACATGAATTCCCGTCAAATCTATTGGATGTCAGATGAGCTATTATTATTTAGTAGTCAGTCGGCGTGCCCAAAACCGTGAAAGTCTTGCCAGGATCCAGAATACCACATGTAACGTCACAGCGTTCGCAACCAGTCCTGTTCTGAAAAGACAATGGTTACCATATAGACGTCTGACAGCAAGAACAGTGAAGAACCGTTTGAAATCAGCAGGACTGAAGTCAAGGAGATTAACTCAATGTCCCATGTTATCAGATCGACATCAACGATTACGTTTGACATGGTGATTAGTGTGACGTGGTTTGAATTTGTGGACCTGGCGTAGGATCCATTGATCGGACGAGCGCCGGACTCTGCCTTATGTAACCGATGGACGAGTGTTTGGAGACAGAAAAATACAGCGTATACCCTAGGAACATTCAGCCAACTGTGGAGGCTCGTTAATGATATGGGGGCGTATCTCTCATGATTGCAAGTTGGAATTGGTCGCCATACGAGAAAACCTAACAACTTATCAGTACTTCAAATATTTCTTATATCCAGTTGTTCTTCATTTCTACAACCACCTACTAGCTGCAAGACCTGTGTTTTTGGATGACAACTCCAGGCTGCATTGCTTAAGGGCAGTAACGGTCTACCGTCAACGTGAAGCCATGACTTCTCTTTAGTAAGGGTAATAACAAAAGTAACGAACACCGAGCAATCTTCCAAAGGGAAAGGCAAAAGTCATAAATCAACAAACATACAAAATCAGTCAACAACCGTAAAACTGGGAAAACCGCAATGACCCTAACTTGGTGCAGGCATTTCCAAAGCAATGGTGTGTTGAATCAGATTTTACGGCGCCAAACCTCCCGCTTTCATTACGGTTAACATGTCCCGGTTGTCATTATAACATCACTTGAGCCCGAAATAGAATCCGATAAATAATGTTTGGGAGATGGCCGTTGTGTACAGGCTGTTGAACCTCAAGTACAAAACTTTCGGCAATTGGAAGCAGCATTACATCGGGAGTGGCAGCAGCTACCACAGCATCCAAGCACGTGGTGGTATCACTCAATACTGATCTTTGAACTATGGATGTCCAAGTGAATGACAATCTTATCGTGCATTATGAACTGTGAAGCTCAATGCCTGAAATGGACAATATTTAGTGTAAATCTGGCCTTGTGATAGTGTGACAATCTACCCATTAAATTACCATTTCTGTTGTTGTTTTCCTCAAGCCAATCTAATGTCCTAACAAGTCACATTTGTATTTCTGGGATTATTTTGGGCCTTAATCTTATGAAACTA
The DNA here is from genome assembly GCA_002080005.1 of Gigantidas platifrons. Classification (NCBI taxonomy): domain Eukaryota; kingdom Metazoa; phylum Mollusca; class Bivalvia; order Mytilida; family Modiolidae; genus Gigantidas; species Gigantidas platifrons. The sequence continues at coordinate 76,974 of MJUT01007291.1, forward strand.
ATCGTTTCATTTGTCATTTAAAAAAGCATTGGGGTTCTAAGCTTTTTGCATTGTGTGTACATGTGCTTTTATGTATTTGTATTCTTGATTCTGTGCCAGTTTCGTGGTATACCCTCTAACCAATTATTAAACATCTGGATGAAATTTTTGCTAAAAGCTAAATTCGCATGTTTCGGCATGATGAAAACAATTTGCTCTTTGATGGGATGAGGTAATTCAGGTTTACGATTGGTCAAATACAAATCAAATAAATACTCTTCTCTGCCACTGCTTGGAAAATTGAAGCAAAGTTTATGCAAGTTGCCAAATGAAGATAAACAGTACCAAATTTTATTCCGATTTATCAACCGACATGGCAAGAGGATATTGAAGTATATGATAAACGAGGTACATATCAATAGTATTCTCCTTTGAAAATAATGGGAAAATTAGAATCGTTATGAACAGATCTCTAGAAATATACTCTATCGGTTCCGATTTGTCAACCAACATCACCTGGTGAAATTATCATTTCGTATCGGTCAAGCACAAAAACGATATTTCCTCTGAAAGTGTTTGGTCAATTGGATACAAGCTTTCTTTGAATGTTGCATAGATGTCCACCATTCATTTCCAAAAAAATGCCCTTGTTTCCGAGATCAATTATGTACTCACTGGTTTTCTTATTTATAAACTACTGGTGATTGTAATACTGTTGTGGTAGTGAAATGTAAGTAGACGATATAGAATATTGTTTGTTTAATAAGGGGTTTTCCACGTTTATACTTCCTTTGCAAATAATTTAAATTGTAGATATAAAAGGAGTTTTAAGACACGAAAGGGGTAATCACAATCCGTAAATCGAAGGACAGACAATACAATTGTGAACTGAAAAATAATAAAAGGACTAACAATGATCTACAAGACACTATAGAGAAAACTAAAGATTGGCAAATACGAACCAACTAAGAACAGGTGGTGAACTTGGGTGCTCTGTATGATAAGTCGTTTCTGCTACTCTAGTGGCATATGTGGTGATACTTTGGTTACAAACCCGGTCACAAGTCATGAATGAGGAAAGGATCGAGAAGTGCTTACGACATGTGGAGCATATCCGTGGTCATTTATGACAGAGATATTCCTTGCCGTTAACCAAGTCATGGTGGGATCATCAAACTTGCGAAGTGATGACTTCAACTTATACATTAGGAACGCTTGGTTCAGTAGCTTCCTTTTTTGCATTATATTGAATTATAGCATGCTACCATGAGTTTTAATTTAAATGTCAATATTGATTTTATCACGACGGCTGTTCTATTGAAAATATGTGATCATGCACGTGTGACAGTTAAGTAAGATATCGAGATATCATGTACGTGAACCATGCCTCCCAATCATTATCCAAAATTCAGTATGGCCACACTTCTAAATAGGGAAATTATGTCCGGTGTTTTGCACATGGTACGAATGCGAATATCGGAGGGCATAGATGGGATATAATCGGCATGCGGTCAACAGGAATGTCATTCACATATATTGGACATCAAATGTGCTATCATCATAGAGTAGTCAGTCGGCTTGCGAGGAAACACACCCAAACCAACTCCGTGACAGACTTGCCAGGATCCGGAAGACCACATGTAACGTCGCAGTGTGAAGACAGGGCTCTGCATCACTTGGTCAGACGGATGTCATTCGCAAACAGCCCTGTTCTGAAAAGACAATGGTTACCAGATAAACGTCTATCATCAAGAGCAGTTGGGAACCGTTTAAAATGAGCACGACTGAAGTCAAAGGATTTAATTAAGCGTACCATGTTATCAGATCTACATCATCGATTACGTTTGGCATGGTGCTTAGCGCGACGTTTTTTTTTAATTTGAGGACCTTGCGTATGATCCATTGATCGGACGAGAGCTGGCTTCATGCAACCGATGGACGAATGAGAGATTGGAGACAGAAAAATACGGCTTTTGTCCCAAGGAACATCCTGCAAACCCAGGCCGCATCGTTCAAGAGCAGTGACCAGCCTACCTTCAAAGTGAAGCCGTGACTTCTCTTTCAGGGCCTGTCATGAGCCCGGATTTTAATCCGATGAAGCATGTTTGTGATACGATAGGCCGTCGTGTACAGGAAGTTGACCCTCGTGTACAAAACTTACGTCGGGAATGGCGACAGCTACCACCACAGTACATCCAACAACTGACTGACGGGATAACACGGACGGTTGAGACACGTGGAGGTTGCACTCGATACTGAACTTTGAACCATTGTCGTTGAGGTACTCAACATTCGAAGTGGAATAACAATCTTAACGTACATTATGAATTATGAACTGTGCAGTTCACAACATAAGATGGACATTTTTACAGTAAAAACTGGCATTGTGATAGTATGTCAATATATCCATTAAATTATCATTTCTGTTGATATTTGTTGTGTTTTCTTAAAGCCAATGTCATGTCATAAGAGGTCACGTTTGTGTTTCTGAGATCATCCATAATATTATGACACTAATCGTTTCATGTGTCATTTCATGTCAAAACATGGGATGCTTATCGTTTTTCTTTGTTTATGCATGTTTTTTGTATATTTGTATACTTTATTCCGTATCATTTTTATGACATACCCTGTAACCACTTAAACGTCTGGCTGAGATTTCACATTTTTCGGCATAATGAGAACAATTTAGCTTTTGATGGGATGATGTAATTGAAGTATATGGTAGGCCAAATGCAAAGCAAATACTCTTCTCTGCTACAGCTTGCTAAATGGAAATCAAACTTTGTAGAAGTTGCCAAATGAAGATAAAAAAATACCTAATTTTATTGCGATTGTTCAAACGACATACATGGCAACAAAAGGATATCGAAGTTTATGATAAACCAGATACAAAAACAATCTTCTCCTTTGAAACTACCGGGAACATTAGAATCGTAATCTGAAAAGATCCCTACACATATACTCAATCGGTTCCGATTTGTCAAAAAACATCACCGCTAGAAGAAATGTAAGTTTCTTATCGGACAAACACAAAAACGAAATATCCTCTGAAACTGTTTGATCAGTTGGAAACAAGCTTTCTAGGCAATTTCATTGAGGTCCACCATTCGTTTCAAAATAAATGTACGTGTGTCCGAGATCAATTATGTACTTACTGATTTTCTTATTTATGAAATATGTGTGATTGTAATAATGCTGTGGAAGTGAAGTCTAAGTAGAAGATATATAGACAATTGATTCTTTAAAAAAGAGTTTTTCATTTGAACAGTTATTTTGTAAAGAATTTAAAATCTAGCTATAAAAGATATCAAAGGGATAATCACAATCTGTAAATCGAAAGACACACGACGCAAATGCCAAAAGAAAAACAATAAACAGATTAACAGTGATCTACAAGACACTATGCAAAAATCTAATGATTGGCCAGTACGAATCAACTAAGAACAGGCGGTGAACTCTGGTGCTCGTATGGTAAGCCGTGACTGCTCTTCTAATGGCATCTGTCGTGATACTCTAGTTACAAACCTGGTTATAAGTCATGAAAAGGAAAGGATCGGGAAGAGCTTATGACAAGTGGAGCATATCTGGGGTCATTTATGATACAGATATTCCGTACCGGTTTAGTAAGTCATATTGTGGATCATAATACTTTCGAAGTAATGACTTCAACTTATCCAATAGGAACCCCTGGTTTAGTAACTTCCTTTTTAGCTGCAACCATCTGCATATATAATATGGGTTATTGTAGACCTTTCATCTACGGTGTAAATTACTTTGGACCTATTTGTAATTGATCATATTACGTATCAACAACAATTGTGCATATTTTGTACAATATCGTTGTGTAGATATATTTATATTGTTGTTTTTTATTTCGGGAAATCTTTAAATTCTCTCTGGATGTACACTAATTCATTTTCATCTTTATCTTTGAACTCAAGTCTGTCCTTGAACAATGCTGTATTTTCCTAAACATGTTGACTCTTCAAATTCAGAGGTCTGCATCACCATGGTATAATATATATATGCTTAGTATAGCTAGAATCAATTGCAAAACATGACAAATACATTTGTCAACATACAGATGTGTTCATGGTGATGATTTATTCAGAACCCTTGATTGAAAAACAAAACAATCCAAGTTCATATTAGAAGCTATTACAACATGATTGGTTCATAATGAGTTTTGTCTTCTTGTTTTTTCACGGTTTTTTCACTTTATTTAATTCTTTTTTTCATTTTTTTTTTCAAATAGATTCATAATGTGATCTGTGTTATATTTTACAGAATGTTCAGCTGGTGACCATGGATTTGATTGTGCATACCGTTGTGGAACATGCAACTATACTTTGTGTGAGCGCTTTGAAGGAAATTGCACACATGGATGTATGGAAGGCCTCAAAGGACACAAGTGTCTTGTCTCAGGTTTCTTTAAATATAGTTTACCATTGTAAAGATAATTCCTGTAAACAATGCGCATCGATACACACATAATCTGACATATTAAAATCATCATTCCATGAATACTTTCATGGGAATCAAACAAATGCTTTCCAGGGGTTACTTATCTAGGTGCTTTGCAACGCTTTACGGTCTCATCTCAATAGATACAACACAATATGAAGCGGATAGGCAAACTATAAATATGTTATTTCAAAAGTAAAAAAATGGGCGAAATAGGGTGCTATAGAAAATATTGTAATGAAAACGTAGATATATAAATTAATCATAATAAATTAAACCATAGCAATGAACAAAGAACAAGTTAAAATACAATGTATGCTAGCTTCAGTTAAAAATTAAGATGTGTTCCAATTTAAAGACATTGTTGTTTTTCCTATGGTAAAACTGAGCTGTTAATAAAAGTAAGGAACTCAAAGATCATCTCAACATAATTGTATCCACGTTGGTGTAAAGCTTCAATAGTCAAATACAATATTTTATATTTTAATCACGACAGGTAATAGGGAGAGCACCAGCTATATTTTAAAGTAATGTGTTCACTTGATTGTATAAAGTCTTTGTACAAAATGTCATAGTAACTGTCAGGCGACGAACATAAATGGTACACTTGACCCTTTACTTGTGTTGTCCATCGGAATTTCAGGTATTTCTTAATTCTTTTTTTTTCTTTTTTTTTTGCTTTCTTGTTTTTGGGTCGTATTTAGTATGTAATATATCACGTACATTTGATTCACAGTTACACCACAGTCAGATGGACAAATTACAAAAGATAATGCATGTACAATGAACATAATATATGCAGTAATTGGAACCTTCATTGGAAATACATTAGTGTGTGTTATTATATTCCTGGCTATATTGAGGTATTTATTTTATTTAATTTATCGTTCTATAGTGTGTGTATGTTCCACAACATACATTTAAAATAAACAATATTTCAAGGTCATGTTTGACATGACAACATGTGTGCCCCTTTACCATTTTCTTTCATCTTTAAAGAGAAATACCATGCAATCCGTTGTAAATGTAGGAGAATTTTTGCATACATACATTCTGATGAAATATTTCAATAACTCCTTTCCTTGAAAATAACTCGGTCACTGATGCGAGTTGGAAAAACCCTACGAATAATTACAATACGTATGTAATCATGTAAGGATCAATTGGGGACTACGGTCTTATATCACCTTGAACGTCAGGAGTGTGCATACATTATCCGGTTTACATAGATATATATATATATATATATATGCTGACTGACTACATCTATCATATACCTTACGATCGGATGTATGCACATCATATACATATAGAATGGCATCTTAACAATTTATATATCTGACAGGACAAGTCATGTTGTGCATTGGACTTTGGAAAACAAGTAACTGGATTTTCTCGAAAGCTAACATGGGACGGCAAGATTTTAACGAAATTACAACAAAAACCATTTCCACTAACTCTAGCTTTATGAGACTAAGCATAGTTATATTATAACGTCCTTCACTAGTTTTATAAACGATGAAGTGTTAAAATTCCAGAGACAATTTACTGCATACATGCGTATTGTCAGACAAACAGTTGGCATCGCTTCTGAGTGATTTCTAGTAAAATAATGGTTTCCTTGTCCATTCGCAAATAGTCATAGTGTTGCTCAAAATGGCACACAATGTCGTACATTGGAAACTAAACTCCAAACCAGATTATCGTAGAATAAGACAAAAACAATGAGAAATTAATGAGAAAGTGCGATTTTATGGTAGAAATGCTGGGATGTATCGAATAGTAGTATGTTGTTCTTTAAGCTTGATATGTTTTGTAAACATACGCAGTGTTCTTAAGCTATATTGCAGTTATACAGTGAACATGGATTGTCTTTGTTGCAGATGACAACACAATAATTACCGGTATATAGGATACAATTACGGAACAGGGTTAAATAAAAACGGTTTTTAACACACTTCCGGTTGTCAGGGATTGTAGACCGAGCCACCCTATTGTCTCGGTCGATAATCAAGAACCAGATGATTGAGACACCACCATGTGTTCATGTTTGTCCCCACACAGAACCGGGATTCCCCATGTTATATATCGTTGTCTTATTGTATTCAGTGATATGAGGTGAGAGGTAATTTAATAGCTTTGTTGATATCGGTGGAATTGTTGGCTATCACTGTTTAATCTTTCTTTTCATAATATTGACTTCGACATACAGATTCCATGAAAGGCACCTCGCTTTAATTGTATGTTTTGTTTTATTTTAGATATTTACGAGGGAAAACAGATGGAGATGCAAAGAAAGAAAACAGACAAACTTCGAGAGAATATGTAAATAGTACATTCACTAATGATTATGCAAATATTGGTAAGCCTTTCCCTAATTACTTTGCACAGTTGGCGTCCGAAATGAATATGACCAATACTATGCATGTATGTTATGTTCTTTGTCGTCTCACTGACAGTCAACTCGTGTAATAATAGTTGTAACCGGTAATCTGACATCGTAAATCTGACAGTAGTGGTTGTCTGATTTATTAGCAAGTTCATCACGAACACATTAATACAAAGAAGTTAATAAGATTGTATATCAAGGTGCATATAAATCAGTATTATCCTTAACACATACATACATAAATAAATGTAGATATTAACTAATCCATTCCTAGTAGCCATTGTATTTATATTGATATGTAATATCATAGTGTAGTTAAATATTGTAAAAAAAACAACAACTGTATTTCAAATAGCAATTTTTGTATTATAGGAAGTAAGAACGCAGAAATGCATTACGAAGAAACCATTCCTTCAGCACAGGAACAAACTTATGATATAATATAACAAGACCGATCGTAATTATATAGCATTATTTGTCATGCTCAGTGGAAGTAGTTATCCAACTACCAGAAACAAGGAATTGGGGAGTTTGCCAGTATAAACAATTTATAGAACAATTATGTCAAAAACCGTCTGGTTAGTGCATATGAATAAAAATCGTAATATTTAACATTTATTTGCATATTTTAATACATTTTAGTATAGGTTTATATTATGAATAATACTAAACTTTAAACCAAATTATAATTGTCACTATCATCTTTCGTCACATAATATATAAATACATACTACTTTTCATTAGGATGTTGATATCGTTCGAAAAGAAATGTTTTAGAAATAAAAGACGTTACATTCTCATCAGTGATTGCGTGTGTTCCTGGAAAGACAACATGTATAACATATATATGTAGTAATACTTAACTAGGTGTTGTTTTAGTCGCCGGGGGTTTTATTAATGAAAAGAATAATTAACAACTAAATGTGCCACATATTGGAAATTGGAAAAAAGGTTAATGAAAGCAAGTTTTGCCTCTAATTGTTAAGCAAATCAAATAAATTGTCGTTCAATAAATTACATCTCCTTTGCGGTTAAAAAAAGGACACAACTCTAAAACCTCGTGCGGTCATTAACATGATTATGCCCGCGGGAATTATCATGTTCAGGACTGGTGGATTTCATTAACACATACGAATGCATGACACATGACCACGTCTTCACCAGCAAAAGGTTGAATTTACAACTGATATGAAATAAACGTATTTAATATTCGTATACAACATAATTGTTGGACGTCCAAGAATAACCTAAATAATAACGCTCTTAAAGTACTTGTTAATGCATTTCTTACAGTAGGGCGAGAAACTTTGATCACTACAGACTGAATTCCATGTCAATTTATTGTAGCTTCGCAACTATCCTGCCAAGCCTGGTTTGAAATTATAATGTAGAACAACTAAGGAATATTTTCCCTCATGGTCTACGACTGCGCTACACCTCCGAAGATAGCAACGTAACTAGGATTTCAGAGTTAATGATTTCCTTTTCCATAGCCAAATTAATATCTCTAAGACGTATGTCCCTAAGCTATTAACTACAGAAAATGGAATCTGGACATTCCATAAATTCAGATGTACAAGATGAAGAATAAATTTTAGAGCAATGATATCAACATAAAAATATGGATATATTTAGTGAATACGACGCGTTCCTGGAATAGCTTTCAGATATACTGAATGTAACATGATCAAATGATTGACAAATTAAATTAATTAAAAGTCTTTCAGAGCAAGACAAATAAGGAAAATAAACACGATAGCCGATATCGGAAATACATCTACCTCAGAGATTGTAAAAATTATAACCAAATGCAATAATATCGATACCGCCCAGTAGTTAGTGCTGAAAAGGTTTTCTACATTGTAGGTATATTTTGTTATCGAAATTTACAGTTCTTAAATCATGTGTATTATAATAAAAAAATAAGATTCTCCTCCCTGATCAGTCATAGGTGACCTTAGCCGATATTACTATCCTATTTAGGTCCTTTTGATTTCTTGCTCCCACACGTTTTATGCTTCCACATTTTCTATCTGTGAGTGTACCTGATGGAGACATGTATCGTGCGCTCTGAAATTGATATATATGTTTGTATTATAAATTATGACAATCCCGATACACTGACTACTTGGCGGATGATATCTAGGTTTGTATTATAAATTATGACAGGCCAGATACACTGACTACTTGGCGGATGATATCTAGGTTTGTATTATAAATTATGACAGTCCCGATACACTGACTACTTGGCGGATGATATCTATGTTTGTATTATAAATTATGACAGTCCCGATACACTGACTACTTGGTGGGTGATATCTAGGGTTGTATTATAAATTATGACAGGCCAGATACACTGACTACTTGGCGGATGATAACTAGGTTTGCATTATAAATTATGACAGGCCCGATACACAGACTACTTGGCGGATGATATCTAGGTTTGTATTATAAATTATGACGGGCCCGATACACTGACTACATGGCAGATGATATCTAGGGTTGTGTTATAAATTATGACAGTCCCGATACACTGACTACTTGGCGGATGATACGGATACTAACAGTCTACCAGCATATATATATATATACAATGATAATAATAAAAATGCAGATATTATATTAAGTTAACATGACGCGTTTGTAGAATAACATTGATCATGTATGTTAAATGTCAACAACATGGACAGGCAAAATGGAAGTAGAGGAAGATACACGAATAGGTTTAACTTGCTTCTCAATAAGAACTGAAGGTGTAGGCTTTTCTGGCCTTATTTGAGCAACCTGTTGTTAAATAATCAGTGGGCTATTGTCTGTTTGTCATTTGGGAGTTGAAATTGAGTGTCTACTTTAGATTTAACCATATATGCTTGTTCGCAATGTTAACAAGTGCTTTTTCATTCAAACTAATGGTAACTTTAAATTTGATATTCTTCATATTTCAAGGTGGTGTTTTTAATAATTATATTCAGATAAAGTACTCAATGTTTGCTTCCTTAATTTTGTATTGAAGATTCGTTTGACGCAGCAGAGAAATTATCAACTGCAGAGGATATGAATCATTATGGAGGCATGGGACAGTATTTTTAACCACAATCTATGTCAATTGACAGTGTTTCTAATTATTGCTATGATTTAGTCAAGGACACTACAAATCAACAAATGAAAGCGATATGAAAGTGAAATAGTAATGAAATTGCCAGTCAATGCACAAAAATGGTATTTGTTTTTGTTGCTCACTTAAAAAATAAAATGAGGTTTACATCCAGAACTTTCAAATTCAAGACACCACTAAATTGTACGGACGGTACTACACTTCCACAATATGGAATTTACAAAAATTAAAACACAGGGACAAAACTGAATAAAAGTATTTCATCTGCACATAACATCCTACCAAAAACGCTTTCAGCAACCCTAGTGACCATGAACATTTTGTGCATTAACTCTTTACATGGGGACTGCCATTAATCAACTGGTATCCTATGTCGAAAAACACAGAGTCAGTACAGAAACGTACCTGTGCCGGTAGCAGCTTATAATCTCAAAACCAGTGTACTTTTGCCGAAAAGCTTTTACAGAAATGCATCACCTTTCACATTATACAGAAGGATTGTCAGTCATTTCAGTTATACAGTCTCGGTTTTTTTAAATCACCATGCTGCTCTGCAAATAAAAAAGGGAGGGCTACTGTCCTCAGCCTCCTAAAGAAGATTATAAATAGGATTTAGATGTGTGGTTTATGAGCGGCCCATAAACAATATTACTCCATTGGTTTTCTTTGATTTGCTATGAGTGTTATATTTGCCGCAATAGAGAAATAACAACTGAAGAGCTTCTAAATGATCCTCGATGATTTTATAGAAAAGTGAAGTCTATGGTTTCCGAACGGGTCTATAGCTAATATTATAATGTACCCTTATCTAATTTGGTTGTCGATTTTATTTGATAATTAGGAAAGTCTAAAGGTATTCGACTTATATTGTGCAGTTTCTTATAAAAGTCCCAATATAATAGAGAGACATGTCATTTTAGATTAGATAGTTGCAAATTAAATTATATTTAAATACCAGATATTCATAATAAATGAAGACAACCAGCAAAGCTAGAACAATGCGAACTTTCACAAACAGCGAGAGTTCGATGATCATGCATGTTCCGATAGGATAGACATCTCTTATCGCAGTCCCAGTAATTGCAACTATAGTGACGAAAATTTAGATTATCAAGTTATTATTGAAAATACATACGCAAACAGTTGGAGTATTGTAATTCGTGTAGATCAAAAATTCTTGAAAAAAACTTCACATTTTCTGTAGAAATTAATTACTCTTAGATTTCTCGTATTAATATTTTATATTGTGGTTTATTGAAAAAATGTTGCCTTTTCATTGGACGTCAAGCCAGGAATAACAACAGGAGCCATATATATTCTACCTGGACAAAAATCGATAATGGAGCTGCAATGAGGCAACTGATGTTATTGTAATTAATAAAAATTCAGGAAAAATACTACACCACCGAAATAATCGATATCCATACCACACAAATACATGACCGTTCACGTTTCATACAGGCACTTCCTTCGGTAAAAGGTGGCTGAGTTAAACTAGCCCATAAGCCCAAACGTCTCATCTTACCATAATGATACGGTCATGCAAGTGTTGTCCACATTTGAACGATTTCTACAACCAAACAAATGACGTCCTCTACGGTAATGTAATGTTCTAAAGGGAATGAAAAGGATTGATGTTTCAAGAATGAATAGCCATGCACCATTATATACTCTTTTCAACACCTGGATAACATATACTATATTGTATATACATTTTGCATAAACAAAATGAAAAACTAAAATACCACACGTTTATCACAATTGAACCAATTAAAAGTAGGGTAAATTTAAAATCATGGGACAACACACATAACCACCTTGATTTGACGATTTAAATTATAAACGAGTCTATTTGGTTATCAGTAATATGATACCGTTTTCTAAAAGTGTAATTAATATCTGTACAAATAATCAACAGCTATATTTATTTAAAAAATATATTCAATACCTGCATTGCTAGAATTTCTTTTCCAACGCACTCAGCCCTATAAATACTTTATATTTAAAATAAAAAAAGAATTGTTTGGCTAAGGATAACAAACAGTTTTTCGAGATGTTCAATGATTTGAGATGAGAGGCAATTCTTCGTTTTGTTGATATTGGTGGAATTGTTGAGCCCCGTTGTTTACTTATTCTTTTAATAGAAAACTTTAACATTGTGTACTTCAACTAATATTGTCAAGTTTGTAATTTCGCTACCCGTCATTTCGGCACAGCGTATTTTGTATTTTGATATTGTTGATCAGTATCTTTCGCATATCATTTACACTATTTGACTTCTTTTGCTAACATGTGTGGCTAAGTGGTGGATTTAAATGAATCAGGTAAAACATTCCAATTGTGGTTGCATTATAATCAAATGTTATTGTCCTTAATTCTATTGAGCGAATTATACACTTAGGGACTAATAGTTCACCAATACGTGTAGAGAAGGCGACCCAGTGATAAAAACATAGAGTTATGAATTACGCTCAACACGTATACATGGTATATTCACAGTATTTTACGGATATGGCATATGAACTGGTGCATATTACACGAACACAGATTTAAAAAAGTTATGAATTCAATACATTCTAAATATATCAGAGCTATTTCCGCAATAGTATATTGCACAAAAAACGAAGTCATCGCTACAAAAATGTTAAGGTCTTCATCATTATCTGGTTAACTGGTACGAAATATCCATATCTGAATCGAAAATTAAGAAATAATTTATGGAAAGGGTAAGTTTGCTGGAGATTTTAATATGGGTAACATTATCTGCGCAAATTTTAGCCCCTTCCATAAATTATTTATATTCTAATAGGAGATATACGGTAGATTTAAGAAACAATTTATGGAAGGGGTTTGTTGGAGATTTTAATATGGGTAAGTCATAATAAATCGGGGATTTTGATACCCTTTTGTTTACAAAGCCTAAACAGCACGTCATATTATAATATACATTCATGTACATTGTCTATTGTGTATTCGTCAGAAAATAAGTTTGCAAAAAAGAAATTATATACCTTAACCTGGATGTTATTCAATATATAGAAGTGCAATTTACTCCAACTACATCTTTAAAATTGATTTATTAATTTATATATCCCCAATCGAGTGTGCATTAAAAAAAATGTGAGGTATTAAAGGTCATTACACATTAGTCCGTTTAATTCACATCCATAGACATATAGAATCTAACACCGGCAAAAGTGCAAGACAGGGAAATCACAAGTTAAACAACGGACACCAGAAGCTAAATTGTAAGGTGTGTATAATGTAGACAAAGACTGCTATTTTTGCCGCACTGTATTTTAAAGCAGCTAATCTTAACTCGGATATTTGTCGCAATAACGATCTTGCATTGAGATGTAGAAATTGAATATATTTTTCTTTAAATACTTTAACCAGTCCTCTATACTAGCTATTATTCCAGCCTTCATAGGTAGGAATAGAGATTTTCGCACATTTTACGTGGTGTTTACATTTGCATATATCACAGTGTATGCTTTCTATGTTATTTATTATTCATTTATTACACTTATTTTCTAAATTCACTTTGTTCAACCGAAAATAAAGAATTGATGTGCTAAACTTGTATACATTTTCTTAGAAAATCCATAAAATATACTTATCTGCGCAAATTAACAAACGCATATTATGTTTTTCTCAGGCACGGTGACCATTTCGATTTAATATACAAGCAATACATTAATGCAAACACATAGCATCAAATAAGCGGCTGTCCGCTAACTAGTACATTTCATTCTTCACAAAAATTCATGTCTGCAATCATATTCTATAAAACAAAAAACATTAATTAATATACATTAAATATATTGATTATACATATTTGAAAAATTCTAAATACGACATAAGTATATTTGTCTACTTGAAAAAAGTGTGGTCACCGCCCTGACTTCGATAACTATAAATCGAGCGCACCTTTTTTAAATACCCCCATAACTTGAAAAACCGGTTAGACTATATTAAGTATCAAGTTATAAATACATGAAAAATTCCTACGCGTACTACACATAAATATATTTATTTTCTAAATTCACTTAGTTCAACCGAAAATAAAGAATTTATGTGCTAAACTTGCGTAAATTTTCTTAGAAAATCCATAAAATATACTTATAGTATTCTACTATAAGAATAAAATTAACAAACTCATATTGTGATTTTCCCTGGCACGGTGACCATTTCGACGTACAAAGAAAGTAGTATGTAAATTTACAGTCCCAACCTTTTGGATACAGATAAACGTTCATGCAAATTATCAGCGATATAGCCATCTTTCGCAGTCTCAGACTTCCAACGCCCGTGTGCCTTAAGCAACCTGTCAGCTACTATGTTATTTGCCGCTGCAGTAGCACGACCGGACCTAAAACTGTGAAGTCCGAAATTGACTACATTTATACCGATTTCGGAAAGGGCTTCTTTAATTATTTCTCTGGCTCTTGTGTAAGATAATCTTGTATTAGCTTGTCCCAATACAAAAGATTTACATTTTTCCAAAAACGAAATGGGTCTAAAAATGTACATATCAGAGGTATTAACAATATTACTCGCTTCAAAATACCTATTCAGTGTGTCTACTGGGCAATATATAGTATCTAGTTTAGAAATAACTTTTGCCATTTCTGTAGCAGTCAGTTTTACTTTTGGAAAGAAATATTTCTAAATAATCATTATGAAAAGTGATATGTTTTGCCTTTATATTACACATTTCATTATACCGTAAAAACCCAGAGTACATAAGTGAGCACATTGCTATTAATCTCATGTCTTTAAGTGACATCGACTCTTTGTATTTATGGAGCAGCTTTTTCATAATACCGGCATCAACGGGCTCTTTTTTCTTCACGGGGCGAGCCAGAAGTCTTTTTGCAGCTTCAACGATACTTTTGATAAATTCGGAATCACAGGAGTTAGATACGCGGCAATATTATGTGCCCACTTAATGCTATAGAAAGCAGACTATATTGCACTGAAATGATTGGACGTCTCAGGTAGATGTTACAAATACAGCCCTATGTACAGTTCGTTGCAAGGCAATATAGAAGTAATTTCAGGATATTTCTCAGTCCAAATAATAAATCTCTTGAAACCAAGAATGTATTTTTATTACGTATTCATAGCTCTAGAATCTAATACAGTAGCATTGCGATTTTTGTGCAAAACCTTTAGTTCTAGGTGCTGTAATCTGTTACGTTGTGCCCAAAATCCAACAGAAAATATTTTCTGTAAAAAACATATTTAACACATTTAACAAGCTGCTATCAAATATAACAATAAATACATTTAAAAAAAATAATATCTCACCTTAAACAATTCTATTCTAAACAGGTCCAGTGACCATTATTGTCCTGTGACATAAAACGCTCCAGTGAACAAACTATAAATAGCGTCCAGTGATTACTGCAGTACACATCCAGTGACTTGTATGATATAAAAATTAGTGTTCCCAATACCGTCCTGTGACAAACTCTAGTAATGCAAATCTGGAAAAGATATAATCAGTTAAATACATGTAGCATCAAGTTTAACAGCTAATACAGTTCCTTTGAACTTGCCACCTGCAAACGAAGAATTTTCATTATTTCCTGATATAAAAATTCTTTCAACTTCATGCAATTCTAAGATATTAGAGACATACTGCTGGTACTTCATATTTGAATCGAAAATCAAAGGCCAAAACGGCGATGAAGGCCATTAGGCACTACAAGTGTTCCCGTAGCTTTACATTCAACCAAGTGGTTAATAGCTTTAGATGCTAAAGAAACTGGAGGCACGAGCCAATTATTTTCATTAGCCCAATTACAAGTAAATGCGTCAATACCTTATGACTTAGGATTCCAATAAAGCGAATTAAACCTGTGCAATGTTGTGTTTTCGAAATTCGCAAATCTGTCGACTGTAAAAATAACACACAAGTTTTGTAGGAAATCAAACAATTCTGAACTAATACCCCAATCGTCGGTATTTACTATTCTACTTAATGTGTCCGCTTTGTCATTGTACTCTTGTGGAATCCATCTAACACATATTGTAATATTGTTCACAGAGCAAATATTGAAGATAGACATTGCTAAAACTTGTAGATCATGAACCTTGCTACCTTTGTGTACTATGTTCACAGCCTTCATATTATCAGTGTAAACAGATACGCAACAATTTGAAAGTAGATGAGCGAAACTAGACAAACATAGTTCAATAGCTTTCACTCCTCTCCACGTTGAACTCTTATTTTTTTCTTCTGTCTTCCATGTTTTACAAGATCAGTACCTTCTAAGAAACCTGCTGCCGCTATATCACTAGCATCGGTAAAAATATGATGCTAGGATTCTTTTCCTAAAATATTTATAGGTTATAGAGAATAAACATTATGTTTCCAGAATAAGAGATCTGTGACACATGATTCGTAAGAATTAATATCTAAAGTTTGATCCCAATGATCTCTGATATTAATAACCGTAAACAAACCTCTAGTAATGATTTGAGTGATGTCGCCCAAAGCAGGAGTGAGAGAAATAATCTTGCCAGCGATCTTAGCTAGAGTTCTGACCTTCACCTTTGTAGCATTGTACAC
>MJUT01007292.1:0-14478 GCA_002080005.1 Gigantidas platifrons
ATAAAAGCTAACATACATCTACTTTTAATGGGATTAATAAAAGCTAACATACATCTACTTTTAGTGAGATTAATAAAAGCTAACACACATCTACTTTTAATGGGATTAATAAAAGCTAACATACATCTACTTTTAGTGAGATTAATAAAAGCTAACACACATCTTCTTTTAATGAGATTAATAAAAGTTAACATACATCTACTTTTGTACTTTTAATGAGATTAATAAAAGCTAACATACATCTACTTTTAATGAGATTAATGAAAGCTAACACACATCTTCTTTTAATGAGATTAATAAAAGCTAACATACATCTACTTTTAATGAGATTAATAAAAGCTAAAACACATCTACTTTTAATGAGATTAAGTAATGGAGAATACACTCCAACTGTAGATTCTTAAAAATGATCAACGAAAACCGTAAGGGTCTCGTTGATTATTTTTAAGAATCTACAAGTTGGAGTGTATTCTCTTACATAATACATTTCCATCTACAAATGTGTTTTCATATTATATTTTTACACTATTAATGTACAGAAAGCTAAATAAGCCACAATTAATAAGAATTAAACAATAAAATTGTATCGGCATTCGTGCTTTCGATTCTCGTTTATATTTATATATGTCAAGGTCTTTCAATGAAAAGAATCGTTTAAGTTTAGATATGTCAAGGCCTTTCGATTGTCCCAAATGCTCACCTATAGTCTGTCTGATTTGTTATTACTTGCGGTCGGTTCGTTAGTTGTTTTTGTATTGCGATAATACATTTTAAAAGCTCGCCTACTAGTCAGTTCTGAACATAAATTATGCCAGATCTGAAATACTTGTATCGTGTCTTGTATATATATTGATCAATTGCTTTTTTTAAACAAATTTTTAATATTTTTTAACAAAGATTACTATCAAGAGTCAAACATATTAAATATAGCGTATAGTAGTGTGGTCACCGTAGCCGAGTGGTTAGATGGAAGTTGTGATAGTCAAAGTAGACATTAAAACTGCCAGCAGTGGTTCCAGACACGAAAGTCCCAAAAATAAGTAAAACACGTATTAAGCCAATCGTAACTACTCGGCCATTCTCGCTACCCTGCAAATAACCTCGTACGTAGATAGTAGAAATTCTTCTTAAATTGTTTGCCGGAAGTTAAGCTGCACAAAAATATAGTCCACAAAAATCCAATATGGAAGACATACTAAGTAAAATCTAATCATGCAAAACTAATTAAAACTTTAACTTTTATCCATGAAAATAATTGAAATACAGAAAATTGTTTAAAATATAACTTTATCAAATTTCATGTAACTGACATGTGAAAAGTAGTTCTATTTATCCGCCTACTACGTACGAGGTTATTTGCAGGGTAGCGAGAATGGCCGAGTAGTTACGATTGGTTTTTAAGCCCAAGACAGTAAAAGGTTAAAGTTCATATATTCAAGAACAAAAAAATAAACTGTAGATTCTTGAAAATAATCCGCTGTTCGAACAATAGTGTGACGTCAGAGAAATGTATTATTAAAAGCTAACACACATCTACTTTTAATGAGATTAATAAGAGCTAACACACATCTACTTTTAATGAGATTAATGAAAGCTAACATACATCTACTTTTAATGAGATTAATAAAAAGCTAACATAAATGTACTTTTAATGAGATTAATAAAAGTTAGCATACATCTGCTTTTAATGAGATTAATGAAAGCTAACGCACATCTACTTTTAATGAGATTAATAAAAGCTAACACACATCTACTTTTAATGGGATTAATAAAAGCTAACATACATCTACTTTTAATGAGATTGTTTGATTAGGCTATTATATGTGCTAAGATGCATACCACTAATACGACTTTCAAACAGAGGAAATAAGGAAGATATTCTCTCTAAATCTATAAATATCTTCCAGTGTAGTATATCAACATTTTACTACATGTATATATATATATAGAACTGATACTTAAAATGTAATTCAGGGGCTATCGTGGTCGTGATCGTATGGTAGTTATGTAGTTGGATTTATAACTATCTATGCAATCAGTACATATCCTGACTAAAGTCATGATTTGAAATCCCGCTCAGGCCGAGGTGTACTCGATACAACTTTATGTTCGTCAGTGAATTGCGTCAGGTCGGTGGCATTCTCCGAATACTCTGGTTTCCTCCACCAATAAAACTGACGGCCACGGTATAACTAAACTGTTATTACAAGTGGCGTTAAATACCATAGCACTAACACTAAGATGTAATTCTCACTATAAATAATGGTATACAACAAACCTTATAAGATTTCTACACCACCAAAAGAAATAGCAGTGTTTATTTATATACCTTCCCTTTTTTGCAGTAGAGATAGGTAGACTTAGATCTTTCTTCTGACACTTACATATACTTCAAGTGATGCAAAAAATTGTTCCAATTCTAACAGGAGGTCCTTCTGTCGCTTTGTAAACAAACGAGCGATTTATCGATTGAGTATAATCTCATTAGCACATGCGTCGGTGCATGTGACTGACTTTCCTGTCGTAAATGTACATGTTGATGAATTATCGTCTGCTCGAATTTGGCAGCATAAATTGTGTGCGACATTGTTCGCAAACGTACATATAAATTACCGTCTTCCAATCAAAGTATACTACCGTAGTTGTACTCTTAGACATATCAGAATCGAAATAAATCATGGAAGCCAGAATGCGTTTTGAGTTTTAAAATGGGATGGCGGATATTAGTAACCTTTACCCCTCGCCTCTGGCTCGGGATAACATACTAATATCCGCCAACCCATGTTAAAACTCAAAACACATTCTGGCTTCCATGATTTTTTCTTAAATATCTTTCATGAAAGTAACAAGCAAAGAAAATAAAGTTCATCTACCATAATGAAAGGGAGTAGGCTCCACACATGACTGCTTTGCAATAGAAAATGCATATTTGCAGCGGAAAAGGGAGGGGGGGTCACGGACCGCTGCATGTACCACTGTATTACATATACCTTGAAAAAGATAACGGTTAGACAAGAAAGTATATATATGAACGTAAAAGAAGAGTTTGAAGATAGCACAAGGGAAATCAGAATCCGTCAATCAAAGGAGGTCAAAATAGCACAGGGGAAATCAGAATCCGTCAATCAAAGGAGGTCAAAATAGCACAGGGGAAATCAGAATCCGTCAATCAAAGGAGGACAGACAACACAATGACCAAAAGATAAAGGACAAAAGCAAAAAACAACGATCTACAAAACACTAAGCAGTAAACTAAAGATGGAGCAACATGAACCCAACTAAAAACAGGTCTTTCTCCACTGATGACACCCGTCACTATAAAAATTGTTTTGCAGAAGAATGCTTGGGGTTTTTCTCGGTCTGTACACACTATTGCGACAAATATTATGTCCATTTATTTCATCTCTACCATAAATAAACAAAGGTAATTTTGTGTTTTTAACTTTGGACATAATAACGATATCGTAACATAGAACTAAAAATATCCTAGGATAATCTAAGGACATATATGCTTGTTCTTAACAATTATATTTAGGAACTGTCTTAAACTGATACGCTTTCATTTACGCAAGTTATGACGACAAGCATATCGTTAGACCATCTTAGTCTTAATCTTAGTCCCACAACATCTTCATTACTACGGCCCAAGGACTGAATATTGGATTCCATCATATTAATGTTGTTTTAAATATTTTGCAAAATATCGAACTTGTCCCGATCGGGACCAACGGAAAGTATAAACATGATCCATTAGTATAAAAAGAATCCATTATGTATTTTTATTTTTTATTTTTCAGCGATGCGTACAGATGGTGTTCAAGAAGATACACGTGCTATAAATCACAACAATGGAAAACAACCCATTATAGAGCATGTGGTTGGTTGTGGAGAGACAGATGTCAACGACACGTGACGTAAGTCATTACAAGAATCAATGTTTTCGATTTAGCTTTAACATTTCATCCGATTTCACTCAGTTTTCGTAAAGAAAAAAACCAGTCTGTAATGCCAAAGAAGATATCCAAAAATGGTTTTAAAGAGAAGGGCTTGAAGATACCAAAGGAGTAATCAGAATCTACAAAACATACACATAAAACTTAAGATCGAGTAACGCGAACCCCATTACAACTGGGGGTGAACTCAGGTGCTCCGGAAGGGTAAGCAGTTCCTGCTCCACTAGTTGTACCCGTCGTGTTAATCTAGTTACAAACCCAGTGATAAGTTTTGAACGAGGAAAGGACGGCATGACAAATTCAATTATTGTGTTGTTATATTTTTTCTTTATTACTTTTACCACTAGTAGAATTAAAGTAAATGGATGCTGCTGCTAAGCATTAAAACTTTTTGAATGAGCCAATAGGGATTAATATTCATAGATGGGACTTCAAAAATTGATCAAGCTTAATCTATAAAATATTGTATAATCAAATGTTTTCCCTATACTGGCTATAGTAGTCAGAAGAAACGTTTCAGCCTTTTCAGTGTTTCTCCGAATTATCTTGACTAATAAATACCTTTGTTGTTCTCACACTGCATTTTTTCAATCTTGAAAACCACTTTTAACTGCGACATTTGTAAATAAATTAGATAAATTGTTAGCATCACTTATTGGCAGAGGGCGCTGGAAATAAGGATAAACGATTCGTGCTGCAGTGTATTAATGGTATGAGGTCGAATCATGTCGATGGAAAACACAAAATTGTCAGCTCATATATACGAACAATATATTTACAGATACTTCAACAAAATGATCAAGTCAACCTGTCATAGAACCTGCAAGGGTGAGTATACTAGTACTAATAAAATACCGAGAAATAAAGTCAACCTGTCATAGAACCTGCAAGGGTGAGTTAACTAGTACTAATAAAATACCG
This sequence comes from Gigantidas platifrons, assembly GCA_002080005.1. NCBI lineage: Eukaryota > Metazoa > Mollusca > Bivalvia > Mytilida > Modiolidae > Gigantidas > Gigantidas platifrons. The sequence goes on from MJUT01007292.1 coordinate 4,875, forward strand.
AGAAATAAAGTCAACCTGTCATAGAACCTGCAAGGGTGAGTATACTAGTACTAATAAAATACTGAGAAATAAAGTCAACCTGTCATAGAACCTGCAAGGGTGAGTATACTAGTACTAATAAAATACCGAGAAATAAAGTCAACCTGTCAGAACCTGCACGGGTGAGTATACTAGTACTAATAGAATACAGAGAAATAAAGTCAACCTCTCATAGAACCTGCACGGGTGAGTATACTAGTACTAATAAAATACAGAGAAATAAAGTCAACCTGCCATAGAACCTACACGGGTGAGTATACTAGTACTAATAAAATACAGAGAAATAAAGTCAACCTGTCATAGGACCTGCAAGGGTGAGTAAACTAGTACTAATAAATTACAGAGAAATAAAGTCAACCTGTCATAGAACCTGCACGGGTGAGTATACTAGTACTAATAAAATACAGAGAAATAAAGTAAACCTGTCATAGAACCTGCACGGGTGAATATACTAGTACTAATAAATTATAGAGATATAAAGAAATAAAAGCACCAAAAATCCTACACGATAAACAGGTCGAAATAAAATAAATAACAAAGTACTTGAATTCACTGTTTAAACTTTCTTTTTAATAATTACCTGCAAGGTTATTTGTCGTCCCTTGGATCTAAAATAGTATACAGGATCCATATACATCAAACTATAGTGTTAAGATATTTGGAACACACATGCTACATTACAGCAAAGTAAAAGTATAATACACCCCCATCAACAATTAATAGCAACCTGTTTAGTTGTATACTTATCTGATATCCTGACCAGAATAATAGGATAGGCACAATGTCTTAGTATTTTTGGGTATTGTCCTGCTGTAAATGGCTCTATATATTATAGAACATTACTGATGTTAGGACAAATCTAAATGGTACTTCTGGTTATACATTTATATATGAAATGAAATGTTCATCAACATGTTATATAAGTAATTGAATGTCTTGTTTATTTCTGTTTGAAAGAAGAACACCATGGATGGAGTTCTTGGTCATCATGGAGCAAGTATGGGTCTTGTTCAGCATCGTGTAGGACATATGGATCATCTAGCTATCCACAACAAAAATATAAAAAAAGACGATCTTGTAAAACTACTACTCGACGACATGGAGGAAGACGACATGGTGTAAGCCCATATGGAGGAAGACGATATGGAGTAAGACGACATGGAGGAAGAAAACATGGAGGAAGACGATTTGGAGGAAGACGACATGGAGTAAGACGACATGGAGGAAGACGATATGGAGGAAGACGACATGGTGTAAGCCCATATGGAGGAAGACGATATGGAGTAAGACGACATGGAGGAAGAAAACATGGAGGAAGACGACATAGAGGAAAACGACATGGAGGAAGCAGTTGTTCAGGATCTTCGGTTCAGTACAAATACATCAAATGTAACACACATTACTGTAGAAGTAAGTACGATAGATCTTAAGTCACAAAACAACACATGTAAAACATATCTTAGTAACAAATGAAGATTAAAGCTCCACGAACTGCTACAAAAACTAGGAGTAGCACTACATAATGTTATGATATTATCAGCCACGTATCTGTGTATATTGTTTTAAGCATCAAGTGTTTATTTCTAGGGGCCGTCGTGGTCGTGATCATATCGTAGTTGGATTTACAACTACTTGTGCAATAAGTACCATGTGAAATCGAATCCCTCTCATGACGAGGTGTACTCGATACAATATTACGTGATCAAGTTTGTCAGCGTCTTGATGCAGGTCTGTAGTTTTCTCAGGGTATCCTTGTTTTCTCCACCAATAAAACTGACCGTCATAATATAATTGAAATATTATTGAAATAAGTTGGTATCGTGGGGGGAGGGTGGAGTCTCTGGTTCCTATGATTGTTAGATTGAAATCAACCAATCAAGCAATGGATATCATCACAAAAATTGAGAGTTCGATTCCCGCTCATATGGAGGTGCACTCGATAAAACCCTATGTGAAAAAAAAATGCAAGTGACTAGTTTTAAGGCGATAGTTTTCTCTGGACACAATAAAGGCTTCCCACCATGATAAAGCTGTAATATTGTCAATTGTTACAATAAACATTTGTAACTATAGTTCTTAGAAGAATTTCCTGTGTCAGGTCTTGAATATTAACATGTTATATAAGTAATTAATTGTATTGTTTATTTCTGCTTGAAAGAACCAAACGGTGGATGGAGTTCTTGGTCATCATGGAGAAAGTATGGATCTTGTTCAGCATCGTGTAGGACATATGGATCATCTAGCTATCCACAACAAAAATATTACAAAAGACGATCTTGTACTAAACCTACTCCACGAGGAGGAAGACGTTGTCGAGGATCTTCGCGTCAGTATACATACGCCAAATGTAACACACATTACTGTAAAAGTAAGTACGATAGATCTTAAGTCACAAAACAACACATGTAAAACATTTCTTAGTAACAAATGAAGATTAAAGCTCCCCGACATCAAGTGTTTATTTCTAGGGGCCGTCGTGGTTGTGATCGTATGATAGATGGATTTACAACTATTCGTGCAATTAGTGCCAGGTGAGGTCGAATCCCGCTCGTGTACTCGATACAATGTTATGTGATAAAATTTGTCAGTGTCCTGATGTAGGTCGGTGGTTTTCTCAGGATATCCTTGTTTCCTCCACCAATAAAACTGACCGCCACGATATAGCTAAAAATATTGTTGAAATTAGTTGGTATCGTGGGGGGATTGGAGTCTGTGGTTACGCCACAATACCAAGACCGACATGAACTTGTAGAAGAACATGCAATAACACCAATAAGCTGTGGAGAACGTTAATAATTAGGGATTTCTGATGCAACCCTCAAGCAACATTGTAACACCGCTTACTGTAAGGTTAAAGCAATGAAAACGTAGACAACAAATTTTGTGCGCACGACGCGTTCTGGAATAACCTTCATCAGGTACGCTCAACACCAGAATATTTGAAAGCCAAATAATCTAAAAAATCTTAGGAAGCAAAAAATCCAAAGGGTCTAAATAGAATGGTCAAAATCGTCTAAAGTCACCTATGTTTGAGGGGGGGCACCTTAGTTTTAATAATAATAGAACCTGCACTGGTGAGTATACTAGTACTAATAAAATCCCGAGAAATAAAGGAATAAAAGTACTAAACCACAGCACATTAAAGAAAATAATTGTGAACGTTGTTTCCGTGATCCTATGATTGTTAGATTGAAATCAACCAAACAAGCAATGGATATCATCACTAAAGTTGAGAGTTCGATTTCCGCTCATATGGAGGTGCACTCGATAAAACCCTATGTGAAAAAAATTGCAATTCACTAGCTTTAAGGCGATAGTTTTCTCTGAGTACTTGGGTTTCATCCACAATAAAGGCTTGCCACCATGATAAAGCTTTAATATTGTCAATTGTGACAATAAACATTTGTAACTATAGTTTTTAGAAGAATGTCCTGTGTCAGGTCTTGAATATTAAGTAGCTAATTCTTTTTGTTTTAAAAAAAAATGTATTTTGAGATTACGTGTATTTCTATATAAATCTAAATAGTACATCTGGTTATACATTTATATATTATATGCTGATTTCATCAACATGTTATATAAGTAATTGATTGTCTTGTTTATTTTTGTTTGAAATAAGTAAACGGTGGATGGAGTTCTTGGTCATCATGGAGCAAGTATGGATCTTGTTCAGCATCGTGTAGGAAATGTGGATCATCTAGCTATCCACAACAAAAATATTACAAAAGACGATCTTGTAGTAATCCTACTCCACGTTTTGGAGGAAGCAGTTGTTCAGGATCTTCGCGTCTGTACAAATACGCCAAATGTAACACTCATTACTGTAGAAGTAAGTACGATAGATCTTAAGTCACAAAACAACACACGTAAAACATATCTTTGTAACAAATGAAGATTAAAGCTCCACGAACTGCTACAAAAACTAGGAGTAGCACTACATAATGTTATGATATTATCAGCCACGTATCTGTGTATATTGTTTTAAGCATCAAGTGTTTATTTCTAGGGGCCGTCGTGGTCGTGATCATATCGTAGTTGGATTTACAATTACTTGTGCAATCAATGCCATGTGAGGTCAAATCCCGCTCATGACGAGGTGTACTCGATACAATATTATGTGATAAAGCTTGTCACTGTCTTGATGCAGGTCGGTGGTTTTCTCAGGGTACCCTTGTTTCCTCCACCAATAAAACTGACCGCCACGATCTAGCTGAAATATTGTTGAAATTAGTTGGTATCGTGGGGGATTGGAGTCTGTGGTTCCGTCACAATACCAATACCGACATGAACTTGTAGAAGATCATGCAATAATGCCAATAAGCTGTGGAGAACGTTAATAATTAGGGATTTATGATGCAACCCTCAAGTAATATTGTAACACTCTTTACTGTAAGGTTAAAGCAATGAAAACGTAGACAACAAATTTAGTGCGCACGACGCGTTTCTGGAATAACCTTCATCAGGTACGCTCAAAGCTAGAATATTTGAAAGCCAAATAATCTAAAAAAAAAAATTAAAGCAAGAAGTCCAAAGGGTCTAAATTGAATTACCAAAATCTGCTAAAGTCACCTATGTCTGAGAGAGGAGAACCTTAGTTTGATCACCTGTGACTGAGGGAGGATCACCTTAGTTTTCATAATAATTACATGATTTAGGAACTGTAAATTCCAATAAAAGATATATCTAATAAACCATGTGAGTGCCGACACACTGACTACTGGTCACATGATACCCTTGGCGGGGACTAAAACTCCACCAGGAGAGGTATCGCATCAGTGATAGTAATAAAAACGCTGATACCAAATTTGGTGCGCACGACACGTTTCTAGAATAACCTTTATCAGGTACGCTCAAAGCCAAAATATTTGAAAGCAAATTGTTGCTTTCTACAGTTAAATAAAAATGCATTAGGCAAATACAGATGGAAATGAAAATAAAGATATAAACGCATGTTTAAAAACATATAAAAACAAACATACACAGGCTCTACAGAACGGGCTTCTACATAAATGCATGAAAAGAGCAGATGGGCCATCAGTAAAGCAACAGATTAAAATATGAATACGAGATAGAATAATTCTCCAATAATATGTGTGCACATTCTATAGATAGTAGATAAAAATATATGAACATTGTTATATGTACATAATTTCCACTAACCAGTGAAGCTGACCTCAAATATTCTCTCTTTATCGATCTGTATGCAATCAAATGTAAGCGGTGAATAGAGTGCCTGTTAGTCGTAGGATAGTTGTGGGTAAATGTTTAGTCTCGCGTATAACGTGTAAATTGTTTTCAAACCCAGATCAGAAGAAATGTTGTTTTAGATGCTATAACAAAACTGTCTTAGTCATATTTACTGGATCAAAATATAGCCTAGTTATACAATGCAAACTACATCAAGTTAGGGTATGGAGTCCTGTATATAATAACAACAGTACAAATGGAAATGTAACATAAACACAGAATAAACATCGGGCAAACACGAATTCCAACTAAACCGGAAATGTGAACATGTGCTCCGGAATGGTTAGCTGTCCCTGAATCTCACTAATATGTAAATTTTGTTTATCATAGAAAATTATACTGTCACTCTGAGATGGAAACAGCAATACAAGCTCTGTTCCTTTATTTTATGTTTTCTCTATGTGTAAAATGCATCCACTCGTATCTCTTCTGTTAATTTACAATTATAATATCTGATTTAATTTTGTCCCTTAATTTTCTAAGAAATGTTAGAAAATGATGTTTGACTAAGTAAAGACACTTTAGTTTATATTAATTAATAAGCATTTAAAATTGTAGCTCCTTCTGCATGTCAGGTAATTCAAACATGATACATATTCCAGGTAATGGTGTATGGGGATCATGGACGTCATGGGGTAAATGGAATAGTTGTTCTGATGATTGCCGAAAGGAAGGATCAAGTCCACCGATACAAACCAGATCACGATCCAGAATGTGTAATAATCCATCACCAAGATGCAACGGAAAATCATGTTCTGGGTCAAGTTCACAATCTAATATACAAACCTGCAATACCCAGTATTGCCCAGGTCAGTGAACTATATTAAAGCCAAGTGTTGTCTGCTAAAAAAGATGAAAACAAAAAAATACCACATCTACAATAACGTATGAGTTGTGAAATGTAAACTCCATACACTGATGATGCTGGAATACTGCTGCTGATGAAGGGGAAGTTAACTATTTGGGGAAAAATTAAAACAAAAAATACCACACTGTCGGAAGAAGAGTCTGAAGATTAGAAACCATATATCGAAGAAGAACAGACAACACAATAGCCAAAAGAAAAAGTACAAAAGGACAAAACATACATAAAAAACTAACGATCGAGTAACACGAACCCCACTAAAAACCGAGGATGAACTCAGGTGCTCCGGAAGGATCAGCAGTTCCACTACATTTGTCGTGTTAATCCGGTAATAACCCGTGAATGATGAAAGGACCGGGAAGTGTTTACGACAAGTGGAACATATTCGTGGTCATCTGTGACGCAGATATTCCATAACGGTCAACCAAGTCATGGTGGCGACCGTAAATCTTTTGAAGTGATGACTTCAACTGTACCAAAAGGAACCCTTGGTTCAGTAGCCTCATTGTTAGCAGGAACCCTCTATCAAGGAAATCCTGATAGGAACCACAAGCTCTGGAATATGGTATCATCTGAGAGATATATACCCCATATACAGGTGCTGCTGGAATGTTGCTACATATAAATGGAAAGTTCACCATGGGAAAATTGAAATCATCTCTTTTGTCGTAAAGTTTCGTTTTTAACCGCCCCTCACTGTCAATTTCGAGGAGTAGGTTCAGGTTTGAAGCATACTTATATGTATCTGTGGTATCCTTTATTTCAAGCTCAATGGGATAGATGCGGTCAACAAAATAACCAAACCTAGAATTATTTAGTGAATGGACAACATCTTTATAGCGGAAAATGAAATTAAAGGATCGGGCTAGCTTTTTTTCGTTTTTCTTGAGAAGCCGTTGGATGAAGTCTGACTGTCTGCGTCATAGGAATAAAGGAACGAGTCGGCGAGAAGAGTAGCATAGTTTGTACCCATAGGTATCCCGACTGTCTGTTGAAAAAACAAGTCCACCAAACATAACAAGTATGTTGTCAATCAAAAACTCCAGCATGTTGAAGATATCAGTTTCAGAGAACTTTTTGGTAGAATCAGAGTGGTGAAACACAGTTGCACCAACTCTTAATTTGTCCTTCAGCTTATTGTGAGGAATAGTCGTGTAAAGGGTAGAGAAGTCAAATTTGTTAATGCTATTGCAGGAGGAGAGGGGCCTAGATTGTATGTATTCTAACATATACCGTATTTAGAGGTCCACATCTGATTCACACCACCCCTCGAGTAGCTAGTGTCACAGTAACTCTGAAGTCCGGAACAGTTCTTAATTCAGATAGAAATATCGTAGACATAGGCAAAATCGATACTTCCTACAAACATATAGGGGATCGCTGATTTTTCTGGCATGNCATCGACATTTCAACAAAGTGACATGCATAAAACTAAATATTGTGCTCCACGAACCTTACTAAACAACGGGACGAACTCATATGCCCCTGAAGAGTAGGCAGTTCCTTCCTGCTCCACTGGTGGCACCAATTGTGTTACACTAGTGTTGGTTTTGATGATTGAAGGGTATATGGTTATTGAAAATGACATGATATTAGCAATTCTCTACTATAGCCATACTTTAGATATATTTCATATTAAATAACTTATAACCGTTTAGATGTGATTTTCCTTTATCAAGGAGGTATAAATTTTCTAATCCTAAGTTCTTTTTCATCGAACACAAATATCAAATTATATTTTAAATTAAGCATCAAGGGCTGATACTGGTTCATCGAATACAAATAACAAATTTTATTTTTATTGAAGCATCAGCAGGTGGTACTGGTTCAAATTCCACAGTCTCCGAGACGATTAAAGCGTATGCATAATGTTCTCCAGTACGGTATATCATAGGTTCGATTCACTGTTAAATTAAAAAAATACTATCAAAATATGATGTTATTTTTTGTGGTCATTTTAATGCCTCTTTTACATTTTAGCTATAATTTATAGTAAATAATAAAGGGCTGTACTTTAATGTAACCTTTTTCCATTCATTCATAACCTTTTCTACTCAATCAATGTCATTCTTCGTTTAAATTACAAGAAATTCCATTAAAAAACGTTAACGAAAACTGAAAGAGCAACCCAGAATGGGCAATACAGAGAAACTGGCAACATTGGGTACACAAGACACAAGACGAAAGCAAACAAAATAAAAAAAACACAACACAATATGTGTTGGACACCACTGTTTGCAAACAAACACAAACAGCGAACCTAGGACACGAGCCCTCCTATAAACAGAACTCAGAACGTAAAGATATCCAACAGGAAAAAATTGTGAACATCACTCTACTGCAAAGATAAACGCTAAAATAAGATAATAAGAAATGAACCCTCCTACAGACAACTGGAGAAAAAAAAGAATCGAACATTATGTTAATGCGGACATCGTAACGGATATCACAACACAGAACTAAAAACTTAAAATCTATGTTTAATTATGTAACAGAAAAATTATGAGTAAATTATCATAATAACAACAAAGTAATATTTATTTGACTTTTGACATCAGCAGACGACTATACTATTCAGAGGGTCAAATTATTTGTTTCCACAATAAACCAGGCACAATTATTTTGTTGTAGGTGATTGCTATCTTGTTAATAATTTAGATTGAGTTTATGAATTTTCTTAAATTAAGATTCAGCAGTACTTATTTAGTTGTTTATTTCTGAAATAAAGGGTTGAATATTTTAAATGATATAACTTTTTCCATTTCCTAAAAATGTTAGCATTCTCTAGGATCATGAATGTCCAAATATATAATTTCCACATTATACCCCTAAAATCAGCAGTTCCACTACATTTGTCGTGTTAATCCGGTAATAACCCGTGAATGATGAAAGGACCGGGAAGTGTTTACGACAAGTGGAACATATTCGTGGTCATCTGTGACGCAGATATTCCATAAAGGTCAACCAAGTCATGGTGGCGACCGTAAATCTTTCGAAGTGATGACTTCAACTGTACCAAAAGGAACCCTTGGTTCAGTAGCCTCATTGTTAGCAGGAACCCTCTATCAAGAAACTCCTGATAGGAACCACAAGCTCTGGAATATCGTATCATCTGAGAGATATATACCCCATACACAGGTGCTGCTGGAATGTTGCTACATATAAATGGAAAGTTCACAATGGGAAAATTGAAATCATCTCTTTTGTCGTAAAGTTTCGTTTTTAACCGCCCCTCACTGTCAATTTCGAGGAGTAGGTTCAGGTTTGAAGCATACTTATATGTATCTGTGGTATCCTTTATTTCAAGCTCAATGGGATAGATGCGGTCAACAAAATAACCAAACCTAGAATTATTTAGTGAATGGACAACATCTTTATAGCGGAAAATGAAATTAAAGGATCGGGCTAGCTTTTTTTCGTTTTTCTTGAGAAGCCGTTGGATGAAGTCTGACT